>JAHKKF010471137.1:0-23820 GCA_019740295.1 Labeo calbasu | reverse complement strand
GAAAAATCCTGAAATGCTTTCCTCAAAAACCATGATTTCTTTACGATTGAAGACAGAAAGACATGAACATCTTGGATGACAAGGGGGTGAGTAAACTATTTGTAAACTGTTGTTCTGGAAGTGGACTTCTCCTTTAACAGAGTCACTAGCAATACAGAAAAATCTCAACAGGAGATGATGCAGCTACCTGACACACCAAAAAAAAAAAAAAAAAAAAAAAATGACAGTGAAAATCATTATTGAATATCACATTTATTATATTAGTGCCTAAACTATACATCACAACATCCTATGCTCAGAAACGTTTCTCTGATTGTCTTGTTTTTCTCCATACGTCTGTGTAATGACTCTGTTGGAGTCTGTTTACATCAGTGAAATGATTTATACATCTCTTTCAGGATTTGTGGAATTCAAAAGGCTTGAGGAAAAACAATCTCTGTGTCTTGTACCTCTTTCTGTTTGTCAAGGTGGATTACTGAACGGAAGGCAGTGAGCTGTGGTCTGGAGAAAGGAAAGTGTATGAGCTCCTAAAGTGAATATGACAGATCTATGAGAGAAAAATCTCATTTTTCACATCTGGGGAATATTGGCCCATTTAGGCCTTCAGTAGTCTGATGAACAGAACAGCAATGGCTCTTTTCTTATCTTTTCTGTAAAAGCCGTTCCCACTAGTAAAGCCTCAATCTGTTGCCACCTGTGAGCCGTTGTGATTTACACATCTTCTGCTAATACTGAGGTTCAGATGACGGCAGGGAACATCAGGTGTTGCTTTCCCATGAGACTGTGGTAATTATTCACTCATCTTGAAGGGGATACAGTTGCATAGCACAAAAACGTCATAATAAAAAAATCAGGCAACCTATTGTATTTCCAGTTCAATCAGAGTCGTGAATGGAAATACGTGAAACGGATAATTCTTTTAACTGGAGAAAGGTATCATCGTAATTTCAGCTGAATGCACTGAATGCTTTTATTCAGATGAAACACGCTCTTGAATATTTATTTGGTAAAATCAGCACGGCTTGAAAAGTTGGCTGTCGTTTTCTGCAGCCCATAACTTCGACTCATGAAAGGCGTGTTTTTAACAAGCTGAAGAATTGAGATTCATACACCGTCACCACAGCACAGTGCAATGAAAGAGATTTCTCATTCTCTGTGCAAATGAAGTCACAATAAATGATCTGTGCTTCCCGACAGGAACCATCTTCAAACTTCGGAGAGATTCTCTGACACGCTCTCCAAACACACTCCATTCCTCTCAGCCCACTCCCTCCTTGAAATTCAACCCTTTCTCAAACTGAATCGTATGAATTATTTACCTCAGATGACAGGACTGTGGGCTTCAAGCTCGGATGGTGACGGCTTGGCTCGGTCCGTTTCTAAACTGTGTTTATTGTCATTAGAGCTCTCACATTTCTTTCTGCCTTTAATGAAACTGCCTGATAGTTAACAGTTAAAAAGAACAATTACTGCATACATTCTTGGTATTCCCAGGGATATAAAATACATATTCTTTTGGTGTCATCTCTGTGTGGGATTAAAGGTGATGCAGTATAGCAGGAGTTCAAGCAAGAGTCAAAAACAGCTCAAACAGAAAGGCTTTCAGGAGTCGGATCTGAAGATGCAGCTCAATTGCAAAGAGCACAGGGAGTCAGAGTACTCCACACCACAGCTTTACAACTTTCAGCCAAGCCACATTTGACTTTTGACATTGTGTAACATCAGAGTACATAATGATTCTTGTCCAGATCCGTTTATATCCACGTACTGTGCTATGCATTCTTTCAGGTGCATTATGAAATTTCGCATTGATAAAAGTGATCGAATTTTCATTAATTACTCACCTTTATCTTGTTCCAAACCCATAAGACCATCGTTCATCTTCGGAAGACAAATTAAGATATTTTTGATGAAATCCGAAACCTTTCTGACACAGCAAAATGCTCAAGATCACTTCAAAGGATTTCAGACAGGTCATTACTATAATAATGATGACTTACAGCACAACAATATCTTATTCTCTACTATCCATTGTGCATAAATGTTGCATGATGGGTTTGATGGTGCATGCAATTCATGGAAGAGAAATCAATGTCCTCCTCTCAACTTTCCCATGTGAGTCATAGAGGAATTTTATGAATTTTTTAATTGATGGCAGGCTTGGTCTGCCATCTAGACACCATCTCCCTGTTCCCAGCTTCTCTGAGTTCTCCACGTGAGTAAATCTGCATTGATGACAGATGAGAAATATTGGCCAATAAAAAGTGAAATTTTGAAATCTCCATTAATCTTGTGACAGCTTTGTGATTTCCTTTCAAGAATGAAATATGTGCATTTAATGAAACGTCATGGGCTATGCACAGTTTTGGTGTGTTTTTGTGTTCACACTCTGTCAGATTTTTCCTAGCACTCTCTTTTTGGATCTGTCAATGGAGACTTGAGAAATTGTGTGGTTTCGTTGAATCTTAGCAGGACTTTGACAGTTATTTTTTAAGTGAAGAGCTGAATTTTTTGCCCCAGCAGAATCTAATGGCCATATAACTGGAAGCAGCAGTTATTTTTGCCTTTTCCCCTTTATTTACTTCAGTATAGCACCACTACTAATGAATGTTGTTCTCAGAAGACCCTTAAAGGCATTTTCAAAGTGAACTTTCTCTATATCATCTACTGCTTTTACGTCTGGACTTCTCACCATAGGGGTAAAACTTCAACATTCATTTAACTGAAGAGGAAAAGTACTTGTTATGTTTCTTTTTCAAGTCCTAGATTTTGTTTGTTTGTTTCTGACTCTAACATTTTATAGCCCTTGTGTGAATGCAGAACGAGATTTGCGATATGAGCACGTACAAGTTTAGAACTCGCTGGGCCAATCAGAACATTCTGAAGCAGATCACACATTTACTCTGCGCTGTGTAGTTCAGTTTGAAGTCGTCTAACATGATGTCTCTGGGCCAAAACCAGCTGCATGATGTTACGTTTGACACAAAAATAAACATCAACAAAAACATCGGGAGACGCAGCCGTTTGAGATCATTTCTGGTTAATGATGTCACAGATTTTACCAGTATTTTGAAAGCAATGTGTGAATGGTGCTTTACCGGTAAAAAGACAGAACATCGTTACCTGTGTGAACAGTGCATTTTGTATTTACTAGTAAAGTTGTTCCGGTAATATTACAGCAATTTATTGGCATTTATTTTGTTAGCACAGTTAGGCACTACAGCCACTACAGTTTTTAACGTTATCCAAATTTCAGCTAAACAGCTTTCATCCGTAAAATCTAACGCTTTTAAAATTGGAACGCAGACAGTTGAATGTTTGAGGCACGCTCGCGCCATCAAACATCCATTTCCCACGAAAAGAATCAGAAATAGCTCTGCTTACCTTATCCGTCGCTCCTTCCGGCCCAGTCACCATACGAACGTAGGTTCGGGGGGAGCCTAATCATTCAGTCCTGTCAATCATCATTACGAGCTTATATAAGCAGCTCTCGTTGCACCGTCCCAGCGTCAGTTCTTCCGGCATCCCTCCACCTCCCCTTCTCCTCCTTTATTTCTGTTATTCTCCCTCTAGGTAATATCGCAATGGGGGGTTGAACTTCAAGCCTCCATTAAGAACATTAAGCCAAGTTTGTTTACAATTGCCCATCAGGACTGGATGGGCAGGCGAACTCGTGAAACAGGGGTAATTTACGAGACACACCTGAACCAAATGAACACAATCAAACACAGGAGAAACTAGGTCATGGAGATCACATGGGGACAGAAAGCACAACAAAACAGGTCCAGGGGTGTGACAATTCTAAATAACAGAATTTATTTGAAACTATTATTATTATATCATTATAAATTCCTTTACTGTCATTTGTCATCAAATTTTGTCCTTGTGAGGAATTTTTTTTTTGGTTCCCATGAGGAAACAAGTTTATAAATCATACAGAATGAAGTTTTTGAAAAATCTAAAAATGCAGAAAATTGTTTGAGGGGTAGGGTTAATATAAAATATAGTTTGTACAGTATAAAAACCATTACACCTATGGAATTCCCCCATATACCAGTGTGTGTGTGTGTGTTCAATTGACATAAATATTTATATATTCACATAAATATTATTGTTTTGTATATTGTGACAAGACAAGGATTTTTTAAACCTCTTGTATGAACTGACATTAAACTGCATCAGATATCCTGGTGATTTATATTAGAGGAGACATTTTACATATTAGGAAAATGTCTTTGCTTATTACCTCAGCTCACTTACCTGTAAAGCTGTTTGTGCAATACAGTGTAACAAAACAATGAAGCAATCGTATGTAAAAAGTAGCTCATTACTGGGAAGTGACATAGTTTTGAAAAGAGCGAAGCTACTGTCAGGGTACTTCAAAATATAGTTAAGTTAGTGGCACCCTTATTTTTAGTTAGTCACTCCCAAACATTGAGTTGTTACTATTTTTTTTTTTTCTGAATAACTATATCTTTTGGGTTTTTTCTCTTTACATAATGTTTCTATTTATTACAGTATCTAACAAAATGCATGAGACAGTGACAGATATTATATTATTTGAATATATATTTCTGAAAGTCATTGAGATTTCAATGCACAAGGGAGGATATGCCACTCCACAGAGCAGATGCCAGGTGAACATAATCTCCCACATACACCTGCTAAAGCTGAAGATTTTCAGCATGAGGTCACGGATCATTTTCAAGTTTACCATGCAGAGATAGTTGTGAAATTGTGTAAGCAGTGGGGCGTTTGCTAGTTTTCACAGCAAAAATCTGTATTATATATTTATATATGCAACAAAATCATTCTCATTAATAAATGTCAAACATTTAAGCTCATCATGGAGAAGGGATTAAATACAAACTACAAAAAGGACACAACCAATCAGCTATTCAATCACCTAACTGTTGTACACCTGCAGTCTAGTATAATCAGGTATTAATGTGCTGAAAATCACTCTGCATTGTGAAAATCATTATCAAACACTGAAAAAAGATGATTTCTAAAAACAAACCAAAAAACACAACTAAATACTAAAACTTTAGCTAAAATTAAAATTAAATAAAAAGACATAAAAATAAAAACATTCTCCAAAACAAGCTATTTGTGATGAGCTATTTTTAAAACTGACATTTAATAATGGCAACAATAAAAATGTTATATACATCTAGCGTTAATTTCATTACTGATTAAAAATGTTCATTGTCAAGTTCTTTTTCTCCCTTTACTAAAACGAGACGAAGACAAGATGACAATAAGGTCAATAAACAATAACTGTTCATGTTGTTTACATCAACATGCAATATCATTGGCGATAAAAGATGAAATTAAAATGTATTTTGAAAAATAAAAACTATAGAGTTTTATTTTTGAACTTGGAATCAAGTATAAAGAAACACAGTCAGTGCTTAGTTCAAGGCACAGTTTAAGGACCATTCTAAAACACTTAATGTGGCTTAATGTACTAAAACAGTGACATTGGAGGCCCAAATTCAGTATTAGTAAACACTATTAACACTAATAGCAATATTAATATTAATAACATTACTGTTAATAAAGCAGATAGCCATAAACGCAACATGGTAATGCACGTTAAGCCTTTTCTCCCCCATAGAAAACTGTTACAGAACAGAATTGCGAGGCATGAAGTCACAATTGCAAGAAAAAATTGTGAGTTTTTATCTAGCAATATGTCTTGCAATTGTGAGTTTATATCATGAAATTCAGAATTTATAACTCAAAATTGCAATTTTATATCTCACAATTCTAAGAAAAAGTCAGATCATTGTCACATTTCCGCAATGATTCCAGATTGCAAAAATTAATCAAAACATTGGGCAGAAAAGGTAAGAGAAAAGATTAGGGGTTTTGAACTCTTGATATCTGGCAACCGCACACATGAAATCTGTAGTAGAAGCACATACTTCAGTCAACAATTTTGTCTCTCTCTCTTATGATCTGCTTCACTGTGAATGTACGGAGCTGTATGAACCATTAAGCTGTGAAAGTAAACAGGAAGTGTTGCCAACTGCTTTCAATGGAAAGTAGCTAAAACACTAGATGACATTATACGCTAATTAGCATATTCATGACGTCACACTGTTTTTTTAAAGCAGCCAAATTCTCAGTAAAACTTTACATTTATATTTTGTACTGTTTCTGTTGTCAGACAACGGGATGAATATGAAATAGTAACTGAAACGCAGCCCTTTAAGACTACATAACCAGCTCTCCCTTCCAAGATGTTAATCTGCACAAAAACCTGATTTATAATCGAGCCGTTGCTGAATGAACGTTAAATCAGAAACTAAATAAGGTTTGTCCAAAAAGGCACTAGATTTGTCACTAGGTGCTTTTTTAATTTAAAAAAAATTGCTGAAAAAAGTCGCTAAATCTAGCGACAAAGTTGACAACAAGTGTTTGTCCAAACTCAACTGGTTTTGCGAGAGAACGTAAAAGTTTTGCCAGGGAACACAAATATTTTTGCGAGAGAAAGTTTCTTGAGGGAACACAAAAGTTTTCCAAAAGTTATTTTTCCTCCCACCCCGAATTTTTTTCCACTCACCCCGATTTTTTTCCACCACCCTGTCCCTTTTGGGGCTCCAAAGTATCTCACAATTCTGACTTTTTTCTTGCAGTTGTGAGTTTATTTCTTGCAATTCTGACATTTTTCTTGCAGTCGTTTTCTTGAGTTATAAACTCGTAATTGCGAGTTAAAAAGTCCTTTGCTGGTTAACATGACCAGCTAAGGACCAGCATAAACCAGCTAGGGACCATCTTAAACCAGCATCAGAACATACCTACCAGCATATGCTGTGTTTTTCACCAGGGAGAGCTTCAGATCTTCCAATGTTTCTCTATGGCGCTGTAACCTAAAGAGTTCCATTCTCCGTGCAGCTGATACTCAACTGCTATTGGCTCATCTGCATTTGAGGGGAGGGGCTTAATGATACGTCAGTTGCATAGTATAAAGTCAGAATTGCAAGATAAAAACTCACAATCCTGAGTTTATATCTCACAATTCTGACTATTTCTCATAATTGCGAGTTTACATCTTGCAGTTCTCACTTTATAAGTCACAATTGTGAGTTCACGCATATCACGCAATTCTGACTTCATTTCTCAGAATTGTGAGTTTATCCTCTAGTTTCAGAGACAAGGCTTAAGCCTAGTCCTAGACTAAAATGTAAGTCTGAGCTGTTGTTACATAAATGTCCTAACTGAACTATGGGCTAATCCTGGCTTAGCTTAGGTTAAGCCCTGTCTGTGAAACCGGGCCTATATCTCACAATTCTGAGAAAAAAAAAGTCAGAATTGCAAGTTTGTATCATGCAATTGCAAGGAAAAAAATTGAGAAATGTGAGATAAAAAGTTTAAATTACCCTTTATTATTTTTTTATTCAGTGGCAGAAAGGGGCTTCCATAGAAAACCCAGACAAACAAGTAAGATGTTAGCAAGTAAGTTTAGCAATCACCATGTGAGATGTTCGGCTTAAATGAAAGAGCCATTCAGCCAGTATGAGTTCTGTCATGAGATCTTGACTATTTTGTTTGCGATTGCGGTTGCTGAATGCACTTATTAGACTAAACTAGACTAAAATTCTCATTTAGACATTTAGCCATCTAAAACTTGACTAAACAAAAACAGGACAAGGTTGACTAACTATGATAACTTACATTTGACACCAGACTAAGACTAATTTAAAAGACTCAGGCCCGGTTTCACAGATGGGGCTTAGACTAAGCCAGGATTAGCTCATAGTTCAATTAGGACTTTTAAGTAATTTTTATAAACGTGCTTAGAAAAAAACATTACTGGTGAGCATTTTGAGACAAAACAAAGACACTGATATATTTTAAGATCAGTCAGTTCAAGTTTCTTTTCGTTGAAACAGTTAAGACTTACATTTTAGTCTAGGATTAGGCTTAAGCCTTGTCTGTGAAACCGGGGGTAAGACTATTAACAATAGCAAAATGAACACAATATACATCAAATAATTCAAAACTTGCGGTGTAGAACTTCAAACTTTTCAATCAATTCAGATGGAGCGTTCATGTACATGCAGTCCCAGTATGACAGAACACATTAGTCTCCAGCATCCCTCATATCCAACAGTGCGAATAAACAACAAATAATAAACAACACAATCAGATCTCAGTGAATTCCCCTGTCAGTATAGTATTTACCCAGCCATCCTGTCAGTCAGTCACAATCAATCAGACACTGTTGCGCTCCAGGCCTGAATGACCTTGATCGTCTTGCAGATGTCCTCGGTACTTCAGTTACACACCTGTGCTGATGTTAAGAATCAGTCATTCTTGCTGGCTTTGACACAAAAATAAACACTGAGACCAGCTCTTAAAGTGATTCTGAATGTAATTGTGTTTTTCACCACTATGAACTTTCAGATAACAATGATGGTGAGAAATAGAGAGGAGAAAAGAAGCAGAGGAAGACATCAAGGTTTTGAATAACATTTCAGTCTTCAAGGTCAACACACCAGCCCTTATCTAGCAACAGCTTGTACACAGAATGATCAGCAATTCAAAAAACAGCTTCATTGAGTTTCCCAGGAAGCTGTCAGTGTGAATTATTCAGCTCTATTAAGGATGAAAATAGATGTGAAGCAGAGACAGACACTTAAGGATTTGAAAATTACCACAACGTTCTCAGCCAATGTTCTGGCAAGGTTAATGTTCTGGCAAGGTACTCTCAAAGTTATTAACAAACGTACAGTAACGTTAATAGAATGTTCGTTTAGAATTATCTGGTCTTTAATCATGTTGAGAGCGAGATGAGAGCACAAAAATGCTATTTATACATTGGTAACGGAATGTTAATCTTTTATTTGTCTAACATTTTTTAAATGATATTAGTTTCAGAATATTCAGAGGCAATTCAAAACTGTTTTCATAATCTTTGCAAATGTTCCATTAATGTTCATATAACATTCATTTTTTTAAGTAAGTCTCTACTGTTATTTAGTTAGTTAGTTAGTTAGTTAGTTTTGTTTTCCCATATAAAAATGGGGTCCAAAAAAACACATTGGAACTCATTGACTTTTATTGTATGGACAGAGAAATATTGAGACATGTTTGTGTTTCACAGTAGAAAGAAATTTATACAGATTTGGAACAGTATGAGGATGAATAAATGAGAGCAGACTTATACCGAATATAGAAATATGGAATGTTAAAAACAGTAGGCGGTGGCACATAATTGTTTTAATAAGTGAATCACTGATTCATTTGATTCATTCAAAATTACTGATTTATTCAAGCAAGTGACTGTTTAATTAATGGGTCACTGAATCATTGACTCATCTGATTTATTCAGAAACTCTGAAACATTCAAGAACAAAATACAACTGTTTTGATAGGAGATCCAACAGATCTACTGTTTTGTTTTGTTTTGTTTTCTTATGCAATGACAGTCACTGGGGTCCAGATTTAAAAAAAACATGGACCCTATTGACTTTTATTGCATGGACAGAGAAATATTGAAACATTTTTGTGTTTCACTAAAGAAGATAAATTATACATATATACAGTATTTCAGTTTTGAGGTTTTTTTTGTTTTTGGTAAATTATTCTTTTAAGTGGATGGTGAGTCACACTGTAAAGTCCCAAAAACCAAAAATAAAAAACACTATAAAAGTGACATAAAAGTAGTCTATATTCACAATCTTCTAAAGTCACAGGCAGACTAAAATTTAGCCATTATTCACTAATTATCTTTGTTCAAGACTGTGTATCTATGACCAAATATGTAAGGGAAGACATGAATATAATGTCAGGTCACAAAATGATCAAACATCAGCCACAGGAGGAGCACCAGTGCTAGGTCAAACATTCAGTCGGTCACACTGAACTGAGTGTGCTTTTTACACAAGCATGCAGCTTGAACCAGCCTTTAGCATCTTTTCTCTGAATTCTTCTTCTGAGCCAGCGGAAAGAAAATATTGATGAAGCCAGCTCACAGAATCAAGCAGAGTTCATGGAAGGCTGTAATTAAAGAGATGAAGCTGTTTTACTGTGACTTTGTACTACTGTCTGTGGGCCAGACGGGGCGTGACATGTGTGTGCTTATGTTTTGAGAGGTTAAGGCTTGCAGTGCCACTGAAGCCGCAGGTAAAACATTATTATCAAGTGGATTTAGAGAAGAACATGCTGTGGGTCAAAACACTGTGTCGGCCCCCAGGGATGTGAAACTTTACCTCAGGCAAAGCTGAAAGAAGATCTCTATATCAGTCTCTGTTGGACCTTACTGTTCCCCTACCCTGGGGGGATGGAAAATGTGCTGTTTCTTATCACAAAATGCAGAAATGAAATAAGTAATGAGCAGGATTGGAAGCAGATTCAATTAATTATACAAAACACATGAACATATTAACATACAAATTAGAGCTAGAAGGCAGACTTCTTAATTCTAACGTGAAGGCCCAATCATTTTAATAAGAAAATCACTCTTATGTTTAAAGAAGCACAAGTGCTGAGCACACGCATTAGAACAGCACTTCAGAATATAGATTTTGTTATTTAGGAGTTCAAGCAATTACAACAGTTTTTAGTTCTTGACATAGTCCTTATTGTGTTATTCCAGAGCTGTGAATATGTGAACATTACAACTGAATGAACTGATTTGTTTCAGGTCATGTTGTATGTTGATGATTCTCTAAAAAGAACTGGTTTATAAAAATTGTTTGCTCGTGAATCAGACTTCACTAGTCGTATATCTGTTTTTGCATGCAGCCCACAAGAAAAACTAAGAAAGAAGATTAATTGATTTACATCCTTAAAGGATTAGTTTACGAATTCAAATGTCCTGATAATTTACTCACCCCATGTCATCCGAGATGTTCATTTTTCATTCTTTCATCATTTGAGAAAAAACATTTTTGAGGAAAACATTCCAGGATTTTTCTATAGTAGATTTCAATGGGGGTCAATGGGTTGAAGATTCAAATTGCAGTTTCAATGCAGCTCAGTGGGCTCTACATGAAATAAGGACAAGGAATAAGGATCTTATCTGGCAAAACAATTAGTCATTTTCTAAAAAAAAAAATCAATTAAAACACGTTTTAGCCACAAATGCACATCTAGCACTAGCTCTGTGATGTGCGTCTACGACTTCATGCATTAAGTTGGAAAGGTCACACACAGTTTTTTGTTTTTGTACTTCGGTTCAAAAAGTAGTTCAACTTCAAAATAGTCCGACATCATTGTTTTACCTTTTTTGTCAAGGGTGTTTGACTTTCTTTACACGTTCCCTTTGTAAAGACTAGTGTGGTACTTTCGTCTACGTCACGTGTGACCTTTCCAACATAATTACGCAATGTGTGAAGTGTTTTTTGAAAATGACGTTTTGCTAGATAAAAACCTTATTTCCATTGCCCTTTGAAGCTGGAATGAAACTGCAATTTGGACCTTCAACCCGATGGCCACCATTGTGGTCCACTATATGGAGAAAAATCCTGGAATGTTTTTCTCAAAAACCTTAATTTCTTTTTGACTGAAGAAAGAAAGACATGAACATCTTGGATGACATGGGGGTGACTAAATTATCAGGAAATTTAATGCAGGAGTACCTAATCCTTTAATTTATTCTAAATAATACATTATGGTAGTCGTAATAAACACTGCAGTGCAAAGGTAACGGAAAAACGTCACTGTAAACAAGTGAACAACATTTACTTGGCCGTATAACTATAGATTTACTGATAACCAAGTTTAAGGATTCAAAGACTCACCAATCAATAGCTCAGCTCCAGTCGGATCAGTGAGATTACTGGTGGGAGCAGTGATGATAACATAATGTCTGAAAGGCCATTACACAGGTTGTGGTTTCCATGGTGATCATGAATGTACTTTGAGAGGTGCAATGGTGAGGTTTATTCAGTCTCTTCTGATTAGAACATTTGTTTGAAAACGCAACAAGGGAAATTGTATGTTTTGACATAGTTGTTATGCCTCACAGTGTTTTTCCTGGCAATGCTCTTTGGCACTCACTTTCAGAGCATTCCGGGCCTGATTGATTGCACTCTGTAAACTATCTGCGAGAAGGAACAATTCACTTAATCAGTAGTGGATCTTAGAGATTGACAGTAGAATTTTAATAAGAACACAAGCTGTTCCTCTCATTCATTCTTTTAAATGGGTATTCAGTTGCTACTTTGTAAGCCTTAAAGGGATAGTTCACCCAAAAATGAATATTTTGTCACCCCCATGTCGTTCTAAACCCGTTAAACCGTCATTCATCTTTGGAACACAAATTAAGATATTTTTGATGAAATCCGAGTTTTCTCTGACCCTGCATAGACAGTAACACAACTATCACTTTGTGCATTTATTATAGAATTAGTCATTCTTTTTAGTCTTTTCAGTGAATGATTTGTTCATGACTTGGGGTCAAATTTACTAACAGCTTGCGCCAGCGCAAACCGTCTTTTTGCGTTAAAATAGGACTGTCAGGATTTACTAAAGACACACAGTGAACAATTAGCGCTGAAAAGGTGTGGACACAGTTATTTTTGCCCCTGACCTTATTGAATATGCTTTTGTAGGAGTTTCCCTTTCAGACGCAAAATTTATGAGAGGAGAGTATTAAAATGAATCACGCAACGTGATTTACTAATGTTTGCACGCGTCAAATTACTGGTATTTATGCCATTATTTAACCCCTATAAAATGCATGTCTTATAGCAGGCGTTAATTTGCGTTGCTCTTGGTAGATTGCGCTGGTCATTATGGAAATGATCTGGCCTTTGTCCACTCCCCACCAGATATCGCCCTCTCATTGTATTGCAGTGGTTCCCAACCACGTTCCTGGAGGCCCCCCAACACTGCATGTTTTCCATGGTCGTTTCTCAATACCAAGTACGCGAAGTTCGGACTTGCGTCCTTCGTAGTTCGGACTTGGTAGCAGCGTTTGAGGACAGCAGCGTACTTGATAATGTCAGTCAGCTCGCCTTTTCTACTCCAGTTATCTTCACTGTATGTATTTACAATAAGACGAAATATGATATCAACCACCACTGCCTCTTTTCGTTTTCATTTAAACATATTAATAGCTGCAAAAATGTGGTTCGTGCAACGCGTACACGCATTACAATAATATCAGACACCACTGCCTCTTTGTCTTTGTCTTCAAAATATAAACCACAACCCTCTTTTCGTACTCATTTAAAAAAAATAATAAAACATATTAATATGTGATTTAGGCAATATGTGCACTGTGTAAAATACATCTTTACTCTATGTATAATAAAATGAAACATGGAAAGCACAACTCTGCCTTTGTCAGTTTTAATGAACAATATTAGCCATTATAAAAGTATAAGTATAAGAGACTTATGTAATTGGAAATAAAGACAAAAGCAAACAATTCAGTCAAATGCATGCTAAAAAGTCAGCGCTGAATTACGATTCATAATTAAATATTTTATGAAGCATAACTTTGTCCTCAGTCAAAACGATATGACCTGGAACTCACATCTCCGAATCGGCGAAACAAATTTTCAAATAGGCGCTGTCTTTGTAAATAAACCGCAGATTTGCGTTTTAAACAACTACATTCTCACCTGAAATACTACTTTTCATGACACAATAACAGTAAAATTTTGAAAATTATGCGGGTTTTCTCCTCCGCCATTAACGCTGGCTGATTGGTGCGAAATGCATTCTGGGATACAGTTTGCACAAGTCTACTCTTGATGCATCCTTGATAACCGGGGATTTGAACTATACTTGGATGTGAACTCTGAATTGGAACAGTACTTGGGCGACGACTGATGATGTTTCACAAGTCCACAAGAACACAAGTACAGACAAGAACGTATATTGAGAAACAGCTCATGTCTCCTTAATCAAACACACCTGATTCAGATCATCAGCTGATTAGTAGAGACTTCAAGACCTGAAATGGGTGTGTCAGACAAAGGAGAGATGCAAAATATGCAGTGTTGGGGGGCCTCCAAGAATGTGGTTGGGAACCACTGTTGTATTGACTCTCACACTACACAGACTGCTACATGTCACCCTGGACTACATTTCCCATGTCCCATCTCACTGATTACACTCACACCTGAAACCAATCACATGGCCTATATAACAGCCATTCACATGCCCTTCTGTGCTGAGTATTGCACATATCGCTACCCTAGCTGACAGCTACTGTACGGAGCCTGCTCTGTTTTTCTTAGTCATAGTCATAGTCCCGCCTTGTCTGCTTTCCCGTGTTCCTGTGTATTTTGGATTACTCTTTGTCTTGCCGTTTGGATATTGTTTGCACCTCGCTTGGACTTTTGCCAGTCTTAGATTATCCGTTTGCTTCACCCTCTGGATATTGTTAGCCGCCGATTGACCATGCCTGTTTTGGAATACCCTCTGTCCTGTCTGGATTATCCCTGTCTGCTATTGTCTGATCCCTTGCCTGTTTTTTGACCATGTTTATAAATAAAGCCCCACATATGGATCCACACCTAGGGTACATAACACCAAAAAAGCAGACATTTTGCAGGATCCAGTGAAGCCAAAACTGAAAAATAATCCAAAATTTATAAGCAGTGACAGAAATTATTTTTTTCATTATAAGAGGTAACATTTATCCCTTCAAAATGAGATCAATGTTGAAATATTGAATATAAAATATTGAATATTGGGTAACACTTTAGAATACTTTTCCACCATTAATGAATAACTACACAGGAATGACTAATGCACTCTTAACAATATAGTAACTACTATTAACTAACAAGAAACTCTGGTTAACAAATCAGTAAATAAAAGCGCTTAGTTCATGAGTGGTAGTTCACTTTTAGCTAATCAGTAACTACTATTTTTTTTTCATATCTCCCGGAGAACTACTAAGAACTACTATATACAGGTAAAAAATAGTAAAAAAAAAAAAGTAGTTACTGATTAGCTAATAGTGAACTGAGCACTATTACTTACTGATTTGTTAATCAGAGTTTCTTGTTAGTTAATAGTAGTTACTATATTAGTTACTATAAGAGGAGTGCATTAATAATTTGTTCCTGTGTAATTATTCATTAATGACGGAACAGTATTCTAAAGGGTTACCGAATATTGAAATATGAAATGTTAAAAAAAAAAAAAACAAAGATAAAGAAAAAGAAAATGGGTGATGACAAATCATTGTTTTAATAAGTGAATCATTGATTCATTCAGCTAATTTATTCAAAATTACTGATTCAGTCAAGCAACCAATCACGTTTCATTTTGTGTCGTGTCATGTTTAGGGGTGTGGAAATGTCTTTGGATCCGTATTCTAAAGTGAAGATCATAATTTTCTAGTAAAGTCACTGTAAACTTTTGAGGTTTTTGTAAGGTTCTGAATAGTAATACGTCCGATGGATTTGGTAACTCTTGAGTCGTTTCTAGTGGGTTATCATGATCTTCCCTTTAGAATTAATTATACATTTTGCATCATTCACATTAATTATGTAGCTGTATATAGTAGTTCTTAGTAGTTTTCTGATAGATATGAAAAAAATAGTAGTTACTGATTAGCTAGTGAACTACCACTTTTAACTGAGCACTAGTACTTAGTGATGTGTTAATCAGAGTTTCTTGTTAGTTAATAGTAGTTACTATATTGTTAAGAGTGCATTAGTCATTTGTTCCTGTGTAGTTATTAATGATGGAACAGTATTCTAAAGTGTTACCGAATATTGAAATATGAAATGTTAAAAAGAGAAAAAGAAAATGGGTGATGGCAAATCATTGTTTTAATAAGGGAATCACTAATTCATTCAACTAATTGATTCAAAATTACTGATTCAGTTATGCAAGTGACTTTAATGAATGGGTCATTGAATCATTGACTCACCCAATTCATTTCATTTTGTGTCGCGTCATGTTTAGGGGTGTGGAAATGTCGCCACAGTAACAGACCGGTGTCTGCCATTTTCCACGCTCGAGTGTCTCATAAGCAATGCAGGTGTTTTGTATTTGAGTGTAAAAGTGAACATAAGAGTCTTTATTTTCTCCTGACATCAGAGGCACTGAAGACGCAGTAGATTTGTTTCGTTTTTTGTGGTAACGCACCGAATACACAAAAATCAGAAGAGAGGGGTGGAGTAAGCAGTAGCTCATTATCATTTAAAGAGACAAATGGTAAAAAGGTAAAAAGGGTGTCATCAACTTGTGGAAATCTGGCATCCGATGTCCCCTTAAACATGAACTAAAGCATAGTCTAATTTCAAAATTATTTATTTATTTATTAGATACCATTGCATAAAGTGTAGAATAGTGATAATTTTGAAAGAAAGACAAATGAGCATCCAGCTTCAGACTGATGATCACCGTATATAGACCACTTCTATTAAACTTTTATGGTGTTTTTGAGTTATAAAGCCCAATTCCCTCTGGTTGCATGGAAAAGAACAACAATTCTTCAAAAAAAATTCCTTTTGGTTCTCATGGGAGAGTCACAGGTGCTTGGAAAGACATGATGAAAGTAAATGAAATTTTTTTTTTCTCATTTTTGGGCAAACTATTCCTTTAAATTCTTCACTTCCCAAACTGTGAAACAACATAATACACCATTCACAGTTTAAACTCAGCCTGTTATTGGAATAACAATTCTCTAACAAACAGCGTGAGCCAAGCACGCTTTACTGATGCCCATCCACCCCCTTCCACACAGACAGAACTTTCACAACACCGTCAAGGGGATTGCTTGGGATAGGAAGGTTGCCGCAATTCTTTGATGCCGCAGCAGGATTCCATTAAAGATGTGCGGTATGAGACAATGACAGGCTTTCAGAACTGCACTTCACATTGTGGTAGTGCTGGCGAGAGACAAAGAGACAGAAGGAAAGAAGAGCGAGAGAGTGAGGACAGCTAAAAAAAAAAAGGGCATGTTTAATGAAGTCCCAGAACAAAAAGAGGTATACACACTCTCACACTCTAAAAGAGCATGTGTGATAAGTGCAGGCCTTTGTTTTTAGAATCTTCCAGGGAAATGTTTAGCACAATCTGCACGTGCATGTTAATGATAATAATTCCTTATATCATATACAGTTTTTTTTAACACTTTTTAAAACATTTTAAAAAAGAGAAATCTTCCAAACCCCCACCAGTGTTTAGCATCTACCTGGATGATGCAATGGCAGACAAAGAGCATAAGAACGCCCTCCACACAGCAGCTAACAGTGAGAGGAGATGGAGACTGATGTAGGCAAACAGTGAATGTGATGGTTAGGAGGTCATGGGATATTTAGTATCCACAGAGAGTCACAACCTAAGGTTAACTTCTGATCCAAAAGACAGTGGTCTTTTTACATGTATCCATCACTATGCTGGGGCATTAGGACCCTGAACAGCAGTTAGACTAGATTTTGTAGTTTCTAGTTAGTTGTGAACGAATATCTTGCTTTACTACTCAAGCATGTACAAATTGATTCCAAGGAAGAAAAAAACCTCTTGTATTATTTATATACAGATTCAAGAATAATTTAAAAGGTAGAAAATTAAGCAACATCGACTGGACTTTAAGGTGCTGGTGGTCCCAGCCTCCATGAGGGCATGAATAATTAATATTGTTGCATTTTGCTAGTTTTATTTTGAAAGCAAGTTGTTTTGTGTCAGCTGGAGTTCATTTTCTTATGGATGATTTGTTTGGGTTCAGAAATTATAAACTGATTTTAACCATTATTGGGTTCTGTGCAGTTGAATCTCTTGTTTGTTAAAGGGTTAGTTCACCCAAAAGAGAGAATTCTGACCCTGCATAAACAAAAATTATGGTTGTACCACTGATGTCACATGGACTATTTTTACATCTTTACTACCTTTCTGGTCCTTGAATGTGTCAGTTGTGTTACTGTCTATGCAAGGTAGAAATATCTTGGATTTCATCCATTAGGTGTTCCGAAGATGAACGAAGGTCTTACGGGTTTGGAATGGCATGATGGTGAGTAATTAATGACAGAGTTTTCATTTTTGGGTGAACTATTCCTTTAAATGTTTTTAGGTCCCACCGCAAAAGATTTTCAAGTAAATGTTAACCTACACATTTAGTGAAGAAAAGTTTGAAAAGTATCTTTATTTAATATTATAATTTGTTTAAAAGTGCATGCAAAGACATTTTAGGTTGTACTGTTTTCTGAGGTCCATTTATGATGTTATCAAGATTTTTACATCAAAAAACATTTTCTTTCCTGCTTTTATCACCCTTCAGCAGAATTGTTTGAATAGGCGTGGTGGATTGTAGATTCGAAAGTAAACATCCACTGCTATGATTGGCTAGGAGCATACATTAGGTTTAAAACACATAACTCAATAACGTGATATTTAGTCCCTGGAATAACCCTGCCAAAAAACGTGTATTTTATCCCTTGGAATGCAATTTTTACTGGGGGAACCTCTCCAAAATGTGTTTGGGCTAGTTTTGAGCTAGTTTGTGAAGACCTCGTCACCTAGACAGCCATTGGCACAAGACCACGGGAACCAGATGAGTCCTCTGCACAATCTGACTTTGCTGCAACATGGGACAAAACTGCTGGTTCGTCTAGCTAGAGGAGAACTGGCCCCCCGACTGAACCTGGTTTCTCCCAAGGTTTTTTTTCTCCATTTCTGTCACATTGAATTGAACTGAGCTGGATAATGACAGCTTTTAACTGAAAATTGAGTTTCAACTGTTGTCCTTTTGCATTATTGACACACTATTTTCCTATTTAATACTGTAAAGCTGCTTTGACACAATCTGTATTGTTAAAAGCGCTATACTGTATAAATAAAGGTGACTTGACTTGACTAGTTTTGAGTAGCATTTGGGTGGGGTTTGCTGTAAAAACCTGGCAACCCTGGTAATAGTGACCACGTAATGAAAACAGTTACTCACACTTTTGTTGCGACATCACTGTCGGATCCAATATAGTCGCAGAGCATCGTCTTCTAGTCTCAATCATTTTGAAAATCCAGCGTCGAAATGTGTCGCTACAGCTACTGATGTAACCTCGGTTCCCTGAGATAAGGGATCGAGCTTTGCATCGCTGGCACTATGGGTAAACGAATCAGCAGTAAAATTTAGTAAACCAAGGAACGAGTTCTTACTGACGCAGTCTTGAACTTCATTAAAAATAAAGTTCATCCACTCTTTCCTAACGTTGGGATCTTGTAAACACTACATGCGCAAATCTGTGGGCGGAGGTAAACAGGCAGCGATTTCGATCTTCCTCTGCAGAGGCGGCGCTTTAAGAATTAGTTTTAAAAAAAATGAAAATTAGCCCATGATTTACTCACCTACTTTTAGACTAATCCAATCGGAGTTATATTAAAAAACGTCCTGGCTCTAATCTAGCTTGCGCTCACTGTTGTACATGGAAGCAGCTCATGGTGGATGACACAGGACGTCGGCGTTGCTCATGTGCCTGTGAGTCTCATGAAAACCAACGTTTGTTTACAGAAGCAAAGGAAGCAGTTTCCTTACTTTAACAAAGGAAAAACAGTCTCCTCCAACATTCTTTAAAAAATCCTCGTTTTGTGCTTCTAATTCGTGACCGTTGTTTTGTTTTGTTTTGTTCTCTCCCCTGTGCATCCACGTTCGTCACTTCTGAGCAGCGCATGTGCAACGCATACATCCTACGTCATCCGCCCGGAGACACCGCAAGCTAGATTAAAGTGATTATTGCATTTTAAATATAGATATTTTTCTTACAAAAATGCATTGATTCGCTACAGGAGGCCTTTATTCACACCCTGGAGCCGTGTGAGGCACTTTTTATTATGGATGGATGCACTTTATTGGACTAGTTTTGACCTTTTGAAGAGAAACACCCACCTATTGCCATGATAAAGCTTGACAGAGCCAGGACATTTTTTAATTTAACTCTAACTGGATTCGTCTGAAAGAAGGAAGTCATATATGCCTAAGATGCCGTGAGGGTGAGTAAATAATGAGCTAATTTTTATTTTGGGGTGAACTATCCCTTTAATCTACCTTACATCTTACATAGGAACATTCCGAAAGCTGTCATTTTGGCAGACTGCCTTCAGTATAAGCTGTTTTTAGACTAACAACAAAGTTTTGAGTTCTGAAACTTACAGGATGTTTTTATAGTACAATGACCTCTTATATGTCAAAAGATCAAAGCAATTTTGGTTTCTCAGGTCACCCCTATTATTGTCTCAAGCCACGTGGAATATTGAGGATTCAGACATACTGTACTGAGGAATGATATGATACTCTGATGAAAATTGCCATTGAATGGTGAAAGTTACTATGGAATCCCTCGGAGTGCATTAAAAATGTATCAAAGACTGTCAAAGTAGCCTGAGAATGTTGAAGTATCAAGTCAAGCAAAAAAATCTGGAGTATTAGCATTGACTACCTTGAAAACGCATCTTTCCCAAGGATGGATTGCTGATACATGTCAGCTTCTGTTACTATTTGTGGGAGACAGAGATGCCTGCTCTGTCATTCAGTGTCAGTCAGCGGCATACTGAGATGAAAGTCTGTTCAGGCGTACAGTGGTTTAATCAGAGATTTGGGGTTTGATGTTGAAAGCAGAGGCCACTAATGGATTCAATAGATGTAGAGTCTCCAGAGAGGGGACTTTGAGCAGCAGGGATTACATGAAAAACCTCCATCTTAGTTCAGTATAGCCATATAAACCCACTCGTGATTGGGGCAATGCATGCATGGCAAGAAGTCAGAATTCCTTTGAGACATTTTTACACCATCAAAGAAGAGAAATGTCTTTATCTTGATTGATTCCTTTTTTTTCTTTTTGGACTGAGTCTTCAAAGTACACAAATATATTTCTGATCAATAGCAAATAGATCTATTTGACTAAATATAAATGCATTTATGCATAAAACAAATATGCAGTATGATATGACCTGCAGCTTGGTTATAGCAATAGGATTAAAATAAGAAAACACTAAAGGGAGTGTGTACTTTAAGGTAACTGAGACCTGAAAAAAGACTTTTTCGAACACTGAAAAACAAAAATAAATATACAGAATGATGCTGAAGGCATACCAAAGCAAAAAAAAAAGAAATAATATTACCATTTATTGCCAAAGGAACAAAAATAGACATGGAAACAGGAAGAGATGCAGAGAAACCGAATACATAATTTGAAAGCAGGAGAAATAAGCTTTCGATTGATGTATGGTTTGTTGGGACAGGACAGTATTTGGTCGAAATACAACTATTTGAACGTCTTAGGGTGCAAAAAAAAAAAAAAAAAAATCAAAATATTGAGAAAATCGCCTCTAAAGCAATGCATATTACTAATAAAAAATTAAGTTTTAATATACATACATTAAGAAATGTATAAAATATCTTCATCTAACATGACATTTACTTAATATCCTAATGATTTCTGGCATAAATGAAAAATCAATAGTTTTGACCCATACAATGCATTTTTGGCTATTGCTACAAATATAAGGAGAAGTCCACTTCCAGAACAAAGATTTACAGATAATGTACTCACCCCCTTGTCATTCAAGATGTTCATGTCTTTCTTTCTTTGGTCGTAAAGAAATTATGTTTTTTTGAGAGAAACATTTCAGGATTTTTCTCCATATAGTGGACTTCTATGGTGGCCCAAGTTTGAACTTCCAAAATGCAGTTTAAATGCGGCTTCAAACGATCCCAAATGTGGTTGTAAACGATCCCAGCAAAGGAAGAAGGGTCTTATATAGTGAAACGATCATAATACAATTTATAAACTTTTTAATCCCAAACACTCGTCTTTTCTTTACTCTCCCTGAACTCTTTTTGCTTCATGACAGTTAGGGTATGTCGAAAAACTCCCATCTCATGTTCTCCCTCAACTTCAAAATCGTCCTATATGGCTGTTTTACCCATTTTGTTAAGGGTGTTTGATCTTCTTGGCATGTTCACTTTGCATAGACTGGGTCGGTACTTCTGCAGTGATGTAGGGTGATTTTGAAATCATTTTTGAAGGTGAGGGAGAAAATACGATTGGAGTTTTTCGACATACCCTAACTGTCTTGAGTCAGAATACACAGAGTTCAGGCAGAGCAAGACGAGACGAGCGTTTGAGATTAAAAAGTATATATTGTATTATTTTTATGGATATAACCGATCGTTTCGGTAGATAAGACCCTTCTTCCTCGGCTGGGATCGTTTAGAGCCGCATTTGGGATTGTTTGAAGCTGCATTTAAACTGCATTTTGGAAGTTCAAACTCGGGGCACCATATCAGTCTATTATATGGAGAAAAATCCTGAAATGTTTTCCTCAAAAAAACAGAATTTCTTTACGAATGAAGAAAGAAAGACAAAACATCTTGGATGACAATCTGTAAATTTTTGTTCTGGAAGTGGAGTTCTCCTTTAAGGCAGGTTTTGTGGTCCAGGGTCACAAATAAGAAGACTCAACACAAATCAGTTATGATTCTGTCAAATTTGCTTTAACTTAGCTAAATTCTTAGGGCCAGATTTACTAACAGCTTGCACCAGTGCAAACCCCCTTTTGTCATTAAAAAATCTGTCACGATTTACTGAAGACATGAGGTGAAAGAGTTTTGCAGCTAACCTTGTTGCATACAAAGATTCTTTAAGGCAAGTAATTTCACTCGGTGGCCAACTTTGAAATCCCTCTTGGGCAGCTATTTCAGTCAAGCAGGTACAGCTCCCATCTCTTTAAATGGGAAACTGTCAAATTCTCCAAAGCTGTTCACCAAGCTGATGATTAAACTCAAAGGGTTAGGTTAACCAAAAATGAAAATTCTGTCATTAATTACTCACCCTCATGTCGTTCCAAACTCGTAATGCCTTTGTTCATCTTCAGAACACAAATTAAGATCTGAGAGCTTTCTGATCCTGCATAGACAGCAATGCAACTGAAACGGTCAAACGCAAACCCAGAAAGGTAGTAAGGACATCTTTAAAATGGTCCATGTGACATCAGTGGTTCAACCGTAATGTTATGAATGTAGGGTATCAGAGCGAATCAGACAAATGGAAGATTCGATCAGAACATTTGGTTGAAACCAAAGAGCCAAATTCCACAGAGGCCCAGGACCACATCATAAATCTGTCCAGGATGCCCTGGCGCCAGCCAGCCTGAAGTAAGCCTACCCAACCAACTTTCACTGCTTTGAACAACTTGCAACATTAAAACAAAAGAACACAATTATAGATAATCCCAACTCAGAAAGGAGATTGTCAACTTTGGGGCAAGAAACCCAAGATTAATGGTCTAAGATACAGCATATCAGGACCATTGCATGAGGAAACTTTGTTGGCTGGTGCTCCCCCACCCAAGACAAGAACCAGACCGAGTTCCTTCTAAATTCCTTTGTTCCTTGGAACATGCCCTTAGTTCACAGAATGATAGAGAGACTGTCTTTTTACATAAATATGCACCAAAATGATGCTTAAAAGGACTTATAAAAGAACATCAGACCATTGCATAACTACCTAGTATGTATGTTACCCACACATTTGTCTATTATGTTCTAATCACTCGTTGTGTATGTCCTTTTAATAACTATTGAATAGCTTAAGGGTTTATATTCATGTTTGGTATGTATGAGTTTGAAAATTCATGCTTTGAACGTTTCTACCGATTAGTTCTTTGTCAAATGCATTGTATTCATGTTATCGAAATCATGTCCAAATTATACTCTGCAAGAGCGGGAAAATTCTGACCATGTGACTGATAAGATAACATGCTGATTTATGTTTTGGGAGGAGAAACATAGAAATATCCAGAGTTAAGACAACATCTAATTGGTCAAGACACCATTTTGGGATGTGTCCAAAGCTGAGTTTAAAACCACAGGACACCATAAAATTTTGCTTTTAGCTA
>JAHKKF010471136.1:0-10103 GCA_019740295.1 Labeo calbasu | reverse complement strand
ATTGTTTTACTTTCAATAAAAGTGTGGTTATTTTATTAGCTTGCATTTATTTATTAATTTATTTATTTTTACATATTAAATTAAAAATCTAAGAAATTAATTTAAAATTATTAAATAAAATAATAAATAATTATTAAAAAGATATAATTATTTTTGGTTTCTCTATTATTATTATTATTATTATTATTATTATTATTATTATTATTATTATATAATTATGCTCTGTGACATATGTTGTAACACTAACAAGTTGTCAGAGTGGGCTTGGCAGTAAATATTATATTATTAATGGGGATGCACCAATATTTTGGCAGCTGAAAATAATAAATAAATGATATAAAACGATATAAATATAATATAAAATGATATAAATATATGTTGTATAAATATAATTGTAATTTTATTGTTTTACTTGTTGTTGTATTTTTTTTTAATTCAGTATCATTAAAATTACTGAATTAAAAAACAATTGCACTAAATAATTTAATATTATTTAAGAAAATAAATAATTATTAAAAAGTATTTTTGGTTTCTGTTTTCGGCCAAGTGCATCCAGAATTTTTGGATTCAGGTTTCGGCCCAGAATTTTCATTTCGGTGCATCCCCAATTATAAATATGATATTATATTCCAGAAAAATCTAAGCAGGTATACAATAATGAAACAACACAATTCCTAAGATTTTAAAAATGCATTTCTGCTTTTAAACAAAGACACTGATGAAAGCCCTTACGACAACTTGTAAAGATGTACGCATGTCCCACTTAAATGGGTCAAAAAAGCACTCTTAAGGTTAACTAACTGCATTAATATCAACTATATTACATTTTCATGTCATTGCAAATAATATGCAATTAAATATCTGAAGACATTATTATCAGTTTGCATTAAAGTATATTATGTCCATAATACATAATACAGTTTTAAAAACTCTGCTTAAGTGCAGTTGCTTTTCAGAAGGGCGGGATAAAGTTACAAGTATTTCAGAGATGGCCAAACATCACATGAAGATGCATGAAGGTTCTTAAAAAAATCTTTTTGCTTGTCCAATAAAAATAACATCATACCAGTTTGGAATGAGTAAATAAATGACAGAATTTCAATTGCATGCCAAATGATTCCTTTAAAAAAAGGGTTTGTGTCATGCAAACCGCTGGTGCACACTGCAGCTCCAGCATGCAGCACGACGCACATTACAAAGAACTTATGACAACTTGTGCTTTAGAAATGCATTGTATCCCATACTATTGTTATTCAGAAATACACAAGAAAGTTTGCTGTGAATTCTACTTGAATCCATTACAATTAAAGGGATTCAAGCTTTGTCTCGGCAGGCTGTTAAAGTGTTTGATGGGGAGCAGATCGATACTCACAAATTCTACTAAAGGACCTCCATGGGGACAATCAGTCTGTCGAAAACTGACCGATGTGGGTTAATAAGATCAACAAAGAACCTGAAGAACACATGTAATCAAACACGCAGCTGCGAAACCAGCTTATAAACACGCCATCCTCCTCGTCCTACAGTAATTATTCAAGACAGCTTGTCATTTCACTACAAACGACCTTACACTGGTGTGAAAAGTACAAGAATGCAAATGAGCCGGCATTGTGTGTTGATAACACGCCGCCTGCCGTAAAAAGCGATTAAAAACACAACAACCCGCTTGCATTAGAGGAAAACGCTGTAATTATGATGTATTCATTCAGGCCTCCGTGACTGATGGCTTCAAGACGAATCAACGCTTTCATTTTATTCATTATAAATCCTCTTTATGGCTCGTGTCCAAACCCTTGTGCGCTGCTGCTGTACACTGTACACGGAGACGAAGGGAGTGATTTTTGAACAATCTACAGTGGCAGCAATTGTTTGTGTCACACAAATAGAGCTCTTCACATGATGTGCTTCTACAGAAATATTTGGCACTATTATTTTGTCACTGAATTAACAATTATCTTCTTTGGCAGCTTTTATCATTAAATATTATAAAATATGTAACATACATACATGGGATGCTAGAAGGATGGAAATATGGATAAAATGGTGAATAAATGGATGGAATGATAGAATGAAAGAATGATAGAATGATAGATCATAGATGGACAGAATGACAACAAAAAGTAGAATTCATTGAATAATAGACTGACAGAACGAAGGATGGATAGAACATAAAAAACTGATAAAACAGACTGATAGACAGATCAACAGATGATAGATAGATGATAGACTGACATAATAGCATGATAGAATGGAAGAAGAAAAAGAATGATGGACGGATGGATGGATGAAATGAAAGAATGGTAGGACGATAGATTGAAAGACAGATTGATAGATGATACAAAGATGAACAGACTAAAGGATAGAACAAAAAAAGGATGATGATAGATAAAATGATAGAATGATAGAATGACAGATGGATGGAAAAAAGTATGATGTTAGATGGATTGAAAGACAGATCGATAGATTATAGATAGAGAATGATACATTGAAAAGAGACTGATAGATGATAAATAGATGGAGGAATAGAACGGAAAAATTACAGTGATAGAACAATAGAAGGATGGATGGATGGATGGAACAAAAGAATGACAAGACGACAGATTAAAAGACAGATCGATGGAGGAATACAATGACAGAAAAAGGATGATGATAGATAAAATGATAGAATGATAGATTACTGGAAAAAAGTATGATGAGAGATAGATAGATAGATAGATAGATAGATAGATAGATAGATAGATAGATAGATAGATAGATAGATAGATAGATAACAGATTGAAAGACAGATCGATGGAGGAATACAATGACAGAAAAAAATGATAGAACGACAGAACAATATATAGATAGAACAGATGGATGGATGGATAGATACATAGAATGAAAAAATGATAGAACAATAGCTTGACAGATCGTTAGATGATAGATAGATAGATAGATAGATAGATAGATAGATAGATAGATAGATAGATAGATAGATAGATAGATAGAATGAAAAATAAGAGTATCTTAGATTAATAGACAGACAGATAGATATAACAATAGAACAAAAAAGGACAGACAAATGGATGGATGAAATGAAAGAATGGTAGGACGATAGATTGAAAGACAGATTGATAGATGATACAAAGATGGATAGACTAAAGGACAGAACAAAAAAAGGATGATGATAGATAAAATGATAGAATGATGGATGGAAAAAAGTATGATGATTGATAGATTATAGCTTGATAGATGGAAGGATAGAACGATAGAAAAAAACGACAAACGACAGACAATGATAGGACAACAGACAGATAGATAGATAGATAGATAGATAGATAGATAGATAGATAGATAGATAGATAGATAGATAGATAAAAGAATGACAAGACGACAGATTGAAAGACAGATCGATAGATTATAGCTGGATAGATGGAGGGACAGAACGATAGAAAAAAAATGACAGAGCGATAGATAGAATGATAGAACAATAGATAGGTAGATAGATAGATAGATAGATAGATAGATAGATAGATAGATAGATAGATGGATAGATGGGTAGATGGATGTACTCTTGTGGTTGTACCCTTGACCTTGCTGCCGAAGCCCCTGTAGCATCAGTCAGCTCACATGAGGACATTCAATCCCACGGCAGACCGAGTCTCAGTTCCAGCTCTATGTATTGATTTGACTCCGGGAAGGGAAGAAATGTGCTGAACAGCACACAAACACCTGCTGGCCGATCACAGGACACTGACAGAGGAGCTTCAACAAGAGACTGATCCCTCCACATATGAAACCCAGCCACAGTCAGCACAAACACACACACACACACACACATTCACACTGACAACATCCTGAGCAACTTCAGCACAGCACTTCTCAACTGCCCAGATGTCAAATGGCGACAGTAACAAAACTGTTATCATACGTGCTTACAGTATGTATAGAAGTGGACCATAAATATTGCAGACAGAATACAAAAATGTATCCTGAGTGAATGATTCCTTAAACCTACTTCTGAACAATTGTCAAAGTTGACTGTGAAATAAATAATGCAGAACTTACAATCAATAACATGCAATAAATAAATAAATAAAATAATAATAATAATAATTTAAAGCCACTGAATTATCTTCACTTCAGCTATTAGAGTATATTAAATATATAAAAAAATATTATTTATTTTTTATTTTACAACATAAGATGCAAAATGAAGATAATCCAATGACATTACAATATTGTGTCAAATGCGTAAATTATGTATAAATATATTTATTATATATATATAAATATATTTATTTTACATACATTTCTGAAATATTTGCTGAGGAAAGCTGCAAAATGAAAATATTAAAATGGAATAAAATTATAATATTAAATGAGTTAATTATTAAAAAAAGAAATAAATAAATACACATTTTATTTTTATATAGAGTACACTGAAATTTGCAAAAAAAGCTGCAAAATGAACATAATAAAATGACATTAAATTATGTCAAATGTGTAAATTACACTAAATAAACATTTAATTTTATTTTTATATATAGTACATCTTAATATTTGCTGAGGAAAGCTGCAATATGAATATAATTCTATGACATCATTGTGTCAAATGTATAAATTACACTAGCTAAATGAATAAACAATTTTTTATTATTTATTTTATATACACTGCAGTATGTGCTGAGGAAAGTTGCAAAACGGCTATCATTGAATGGCATTAAATTATTTTAATCAAATGCATCATTTAATGATATATGCATCATTAATTTGACTGTTGAATGTTACATAATTAGATTCAAATTCTATTTAAATTGGCTGACAGGTCAAATGATGGCCAAAATAAAATCTATATAAATTACAGTGAACTGCATAGATAAAACATTATGCAAAAATATTAACATGACAGGAAAATGAACAGCTTTGTAAATACAACTCAAAACCTTAATAAACCGTAATAAAAATGCAGGGCCGATTATTGTTTTAATATCAGCCATTTCACTTCAATTCAAAGATGAATTAAGCCAAAATGCACTGGACTGGATGCAAAGCATTTGGAGTTATAAACAGAAGATTTGGATAGCGTTTGAAAGTTGAAAAAACATGTATATTGTTATCCCAACTATTTACGATAATAAAGTTAGCTGCATTTACTCCCTGCTTGTTAGTGACATTTTTGGGTCACGACCCACCAGCTGAGAAGTGTTTTATTATAAATCCTCAAAATTCAGGTCAAAATTCCCCAACGCTAACTGTGAATGTCCACTTATAGTTCTGTTGAAAGTGTTTTCTCTCTCATTACGTGACGAGCTTCCCTGACGCCAGGCACACATGCTGCTCATGCATTATTTAAACCTCCTGTTCTTTAGATCTGCTGCTGCTGCCCTGTTCGCCGTGGGAATGTCTGCCTATTAATGAAGTGCTTTCTCAGCACATGAGCCTGTGAACGATTCTGATGCCCATAAGTAGGAGACTCGTGTATTGTATGAGCTCATACAGCAAACCTCAAGATACTGATACAGGATGATACAACATTTTTGTACAATGCAAGATCAGCCTCAAGCTGTCAGTGATGCTGGTTACACTTTGGGATTGCTGGACTGCTTTTCCCCTATACTACATCAAATCTATGTATAAGTGTAAATTAAATGCTCTTTGTAAACTCATTCACATTGTCATCTTGATGCACACGACTTGAATTAACGCTATAAATCATAATGCATCACTTTTTAATATGCAAATTTCCAATACAGTTTATTTGCAAAAACAGATAACCCTGTTCTGAACATTTTGAAAAATCATGTTTTTTTCATTTGTGCAAATCATCTCAATCAAACTGCAGTTGGGTTATTTTGATATAAAGTACAAATAACTAAAAAAAATACAGTTAACTAACACAATAAAACACAAAAACATGATAACAATAAAATCCATGATGTTTGAAAATTAAAAAAAAAAAAATCTGTTTTTGCAAATAAACTTCATATATTTTTCAAAAGATATTGTAAATGCATGTTGCAAAGAGTAGAGATCAATTAAATAGTTTTAAAATAGAAAATATTTTAGTTATCACCTTGACATACCAAAATCTGTGCCAAAATATCTCAGGTGCAAGAAAATATGCACAATGCATATTTAGTCTGTTAGGTATCAAAACTATATATATACAGATGTGAATGTATTTTCTTGGATTAAAATATATAGGGCAAAACATATTTTTATATGCTTTTAACATTTAAAATCTATTTTTAGAAATATACAAAATGGCCAAAAAAGTACACTAGTAATACATATATGTACAATAAATTTTGTAAATATATTTTGAAACATGAAAGCAAAGTATATTTTCAAACATATTTTAAAAATATATTTTGAATTTCTTTTTTTTTTGCTGTACGGCTTAAAGAGTTTTAAAATTATCAAAAAGTGTCATTTAATAGTTATTTTAGTGAAATATTTACTTATTTTTATAAAGAAAACATAAGAACAACTGATATTGTTGGTAATATTTCAAAATGAACACTTGCTGGGCGGAGTTTACTTGATTAACCATACCACATTTTTAGAAAAATCATGTTAAAACATAGCCAAAAAATATACATTAGTAGTACATATATGTACAATAATTTTTTTTTACATATATTTACAATATATTAGTAAATATATTTTGAAATATATTAAAGCAAAAACTTCTTTTGTATATTTTAAAACATATTTATAAATATATATATATATATATATATATATATTTTTTTTTTTTTGCTGTTTGTCTTAAAGAGCTCTAAAATATATATAAAAAATGGCATTAGAAATTTTTACTTAGTTTTATAAAGTAAACACAAGAATAACTGATATTGTTGGTAATATTTCAAAATAAACACTTACTGAACTGAAGCAACTTACTTGATTATCCATACAACAATTTTAGAAAAATCATGTTGAAACATGGCCAAAAAAGTATACTAGTAGTACATATATGTACAATAAAGTTTGCACATATATTTACAATATATTAGTTAATATATTTTAAAACATTAAAGCAAACACATTTTTTGTATATTTTTAAACATATTTAAAAAAATATTTTGATTTTTTTTTTTTTTTGCTGTACGGCTTAAAGAGCTCTAAATTATCAAAGATTTGTCATTTGATAGTTATTTCAGTGAAATCTTCAAAGATTTTTATAAAGTAAACATAAGAATAACTTTGATATTATTAATATTTCAAAATGAACAATTACTGGACTGAAGCAACTAGTTTACTTGATTATCCGTAGAAGATTTTTAGAAAAATTGTTAAAATGTGAGCACTGAATATGATCATGAGATCTTTGAGGAACATGTATTTGTTTCATCTCTAAATCATCAGTGTGTTGCATTGCATTATATGTTTAGAAACTACAGAGCTTTGATCGTAAAACTACCCCAGTGAAAAACAAATATACTAAAATGTATTTAAAATACATTTGTTTCATGCTACGTATATGACAAATACATTTACATATTATGCACTTAATAAAAATACTCTGCAATTGTACTTTTAGTACAGTAAACTGGTATATTTAAAGTCTGCGAAATTGGAACAACTAATTTTGTACTTGATGCATTTTAAATCTATTACTTTTTTACTAGGGTAAGCAATTAAATATCATCTTACTAAGATTATTGGGAGATACAGAGTAACAACTGATATTTATATGCATTTTATGTAAGTCTGTTATACTCTTATAAAGATCTGGTTGATTTACATTACAAATGTATGATCAGAATTGCCCATATACGTATCTGAAATTGCACCAAATTTCATATTTCATTCATAAAGCATTCATCCAGAAAACCCTAGAATCCAAAATTACGTTAACTGGAAGCTTTATACAGTGCATGCCATTGTAAAGTCGGTTCCTCAAAGCCTAATTTTATCTGTGTTAAATTCACTGTGGCGTCTAACATGATTAAGGTCTATGCCTCCATTCTCATTGTACACTTTTGTTCTTGTTGAACTCTGATTGTTGGCTGGTTTCTCTTATTATAGTAGTGGAAGTGAAGGAGGCAGCGGGCAGCGGCTGCAGCTGGTTTTGTGAGTCAGAGCCTCTTGCGTAACGCACCTCAAACTGGCGTCAGTATCTGATGAGCCGTTCTGAAGCTGACATCAAAAGGCTCGAGTCTCAAATCAGCTTGGAGCAGTAAGACTCTTATGAACGGGATTTTTAGGCAGGCAGAAATAGAAAGAGAATGCAAAATAAATTCATATCTCTGAGCTACTGAAGTAAAAAGTCACGATCAGCCTCCATCAACCTCAGATTTCAGTTGACTATATTATGCTCTTTAAAAACTGAATTATGAACTACATCTATTGGATATTGATTTAAAGAGGACTGTTTTAATGAATAATGATTTCATGAAATCACAATTATTTAATGAACTGCTTCAACAGTTTTGTGGCTGGAGTTTGAAGACTTTTCATAAAAGTAATAATCCAATGCATTACAGTAACTTTACCACGCCTGAAAGGCTTTTACCGTGCATGGATTTTAAAGTTAACTAAACTATCGTTTAAAGGTTTGCAGTTATTTATTTATTTATTTAGAAAATGTAACACTTAAATTGATGACAGTAAAATCATTTAGAACGTTACAAAAGATTTATAATATTTAAAATATTTTTTTTTATTTCTATTCATTAATGCATATTGCACAAAATGTATTATGGTTTCCACAAAAATATGAAGCAGCACAACTGTTTCCAACAATATAATAATTATCAGAAAAGTTTCTTGAGCAGCAAATCAGCATATTAGAATGATTTCTGAAGGAGCATGTGACACTGAAGTCTGGAGTAAAGGAGTTTCATCGCAGAAAGAAATTGAATTTTAAAATATATTCACATAGAAAAAAGTTATTTGAAATGGTAATAATATTTTACAGTTTTACTGTTTTTACTGCATTTTTGATCAAATAAATGCAGCCTTGGTGAACACAAGTCTATGGAAGCCCATTTCCTCCACTGCATAAATAAATATATAAATAAACTTTTTTTTTTTTCCTCAGAATTGCATATCATCTTACTTGTGAGTTATAAAGTTAGTATTGCATGGTATAAACTCGCAATTGCATGAAATTGCATGAAGAACCTCTTTTCTAAGAAATAAAGTTAGAACTGCGACGTTATATCTCACTATTCTGACTACCCTAGTAAAAAAGTAGATTTAAAATGCATTTATTTTATCTTAAGTATAGTAAGATAGTTACTGACATATCGCTCGAGACTTACTGATACAAAAATTGTGCACAATGCACATTTCTTAATATTAAGTCTAAAATATGTTTTAATGTCACTATTAATAAAAACTGTATGATCTTTAAATAATATCGGCCTTTAAATGGAAAATATTTAAAATGTACCTAAAGTATACTTGCAATAGTTTCACTTCAGCACAATCAAATATGCTTCAGTATATCTTTAGTTAGATTTCAGCACTACTTCCACTCAATTAAAGTGCATTAAGTACAAAAATAGTTGTTCTAATTTTGCAAACTTTAAATATACCAGTTTAGTATGCTAAAAGTTCAATTGCAGGGTATTTTATTAAGTACATAATATGTAAATACATTTATAGTATACTTAGCATTAAATAAATGCATTTTAAATACATTTTAGTTCATTTTTCACTAGGGTATAACTCGCAATTGCGAGTTTATATCATGCAATTCTGATGTAAACATTAGGGGTGGGAGAAAAAAAATCGATTCTCCGATGCATCGCGATTCTCTCTTCAACGATTCTGAGCTTGTTTTTTTTCTTTTTTCGCATGTGGCACGTGTGGTGGGCTCCATTGCACAGAATTTGCGCTGTGAGAAGCGGCTTTCACACCGAACGCGGGAAGCGCAGCAGCAAAAGTAACATTTTGGACTTTAAGCGCGGCGTGCGCGTGCGCTTTGGTCGCAGAAACAAGCCGTCCTCGCGCGGCGCAAGCAATTAGCCTTTTTCACAAAAATCGGAAGTGACGTCAGCGCAGGGTAAAGTCAGTTCCGCTACAGGTCTGTGCCTATTATATTAATGTGCTCTTGTCTCAAATAATGCCTTTTACCTTTTCTTTTTTGTCTGCTTTCCAAGTTGTTATAT
>JAHKKF010471133.1:0-22505 GCA_019740295.1 Labeo calbasu | reverse complement strand
TATATCTCTGAACATTTTCACTAGAGCAAACCATGACGTTTGAAACAACTGCAAGTGAATGGTTAATGTCACGGCAACACAATACTGCAGGTTCCCGATCCAATATAGAGGTTTATTTTGTGATATCTGTCCCGTAGTTGAGAGCGTATTGATTTGATCCTCTGGAATGATGGAAGAAAACATTAATTTCGGTGACATAACTCCCTCTCATTCCTTGTCAACATAGTATTTTTTCTGTATCAGAAAATCCTTAATAGTGTTTACATAGATGGATCAACTCAGTTCGACTAGTACCCAACGTTCTAGTTTGCGCCACATTCTCTAAAACAACAACAAAAAAAATGTATTACTTGGATGCAACAAAGTTAGGGAAACCTACCAGCTTGACATTCAAATCTAGCTATAGTATTTGCGATTTTGTCATCAGCGACGTCAGTATTGCTTTTGCCTTCCCCTTTCGTCTGCATTGCAGTTACACTTGGCAAATGCTAATTTGCATTTGATGTTTTGCAAAAATAAACATCAATATGACATCGGTAATTAATTTTAATTTTCATGTCACTTTTGTTGGTCAACTTTTCTTTTCCTATATTTTGAATTTGTTTTTTTGACTCCCTGTTTTAACTAGGCCCGATTGCCTTAAAATGAGTCAGTTATTTCTTTTATGCAGATAGTACTGCTGAATTTCACCATTTTGACCATTCTGTGAATATTTGATGGTTTTTAATGTAAGATTTTCAAGAGGAATGGTAATTCTTGCATTTGCCACATCTATACGCACAATTGTCCTACACTATTATGACTTGCCCAGTGAGTTAGCATATAGTTCTCAAATGATAAGACGGGCTCTTTCTGAGTTCCCTTCTTCCTGAGTAAACTAGCACGTGGTTTGGGGGAAATATTTGAACTTCACAGGCTAATTTTTTTTTCAAACTTTTACTGCTCGTGATTTTGAAAGTCTGAGAATCAGGAATCTAAGTTTACAAATTCTAATTCTTACATTTTGTTTTTAACCCCTTTTTTTTGTAAACTGAAACTCTGCTAAACCTACCCACTTAATTTCAATGAAAAAAAAAAATTCATGGTAACCTATCTGGGGCTTTTTTTTCTTTTTGTCTCCCCTTCTTCTGTGTTGTACTCTTCTTTTCACCTCTCGCTTAAAGGCTACAAACTTCCGTGTTTCACATTATCGTGGTAGTCCTCTTTCTGCAGCCCCTGTTCTCAGAATTTCTTGAATTTTATGAATCCTTTTTTTTTTTTTTTTTTTTTTTTTTCTCTTTGAAATTGTATAGCATTGGTTTACAGACATTGTTACCAGAATTCTGAAATTGAAATTAACCAGTGTGTTCCAGCTCTAAAAAATGCTTCAGATCTGTATTGGCTTTTTTTTAAGATAAATAAAATGTTTTAGAAACAACTAAGTCTTTGGTTTTTATGATCATTTCTGGACTGTTTTATACATCTCTAGAATTTGACAGTTGACTGTTGAACTCCATGTACCGTTTCAGAGACTTTTGAGGTTATGCAAATGTTGTGGTGTGATATGATGGCATGGCACTGATGTCGTCAGTCGCTAAACGGGCTGAAGGTTACAGAACTTCATGTTCTCGCATTGAGAAATGCAACAGGTTTGCTTAAATAGTTAGTTGCTTTTACTTTTTTCTTTCCTGGTTAACAAATTGTGAAGATATTTCATTAAACAATACAGCCTCACTTGTTTTACTTCAGAACCCAACATTTTAATGGTGGCAATCCAACACAGAACCAACACTTTGTTTTTCAAAACTTTTACATGTATTGACATTACCATGACCTGCTTAGGCCAATAATATGATATTGATGAGAATGACAAGAACAGAAAATTAACCATGTAACTTCAAATATATGAACTTATCCAAAAGTACCTAAGAGTCTGACTACTATTTAAAGGTTTTTTTTGTGTGTTTGTTTTTTTCACACCTACACAAGTCACACAACTGAAGTGACTTTAGGGATGCACCAAAATTTTAATGGCTGATATGGCCAAAAATTGAAAAAAGAAAGTAAAAACTAAAGTAAAAAAAATAAATAAATGCTACAGGCATATACAGACATCACTGCACTTTAATGCAAATTTGAAAAATAGAAAATGTTGGTAAACAAACTTGTCTATTGTCTGGTAGCCACTGACTTCCATCAATGGAGGTCAAAATACTATGGAGGTCAATGGCTACTACACTCTCAGACTCAGAAAAAAAGGTACAAAAGCTGTAACTGGGGCAGTACCTTTTCAAACCTTTACCCTAAAGGTACCGCCTCAGTGACAGCTTTTGTTGTACCTTTTTTCTGCAGCGGTTTCCAAAATTTTTCAAAATATCTTCCTTTGTGTTCAACAGAAGAAAGAATTCATAAAGGTTTGGAACAACACAAGGATAAGTAAATGATGACAAAATTTTCATTTTGGGGTGAACTATCCTTTAACTTTATTATTTGTATTTAGCATCATTAGCATTTTTTTCTCCTGCTGCCCATGACCCTATCAAAACAGCATTCCCACCAGTATATATATTTTTTTATCAAATGTAATACAAATTTCTATAAACAACACAATTTCAGCTAAAGGATCCGCACTCGCTGCATCTTAAATTGTATAAATTGTAGTTTCTTTTTATTTTGCAACAGATCAATTGATTGTTCAGAAACAGAAAGAGTCTCACATAACTTCTTGCGTAACTGAAGTACTCAGAAGTCAGCAGTCATATTGATGTACTGCTAAAAGAGAGACTATTTTGAGAGAGACTTCATATAGCACAGACTGCATTTGTGTCCCCTCTAACAATAGCATGTACTTTCAAAAACCAGATATCAAATGTGACCGACATCAAAACAGCAATGATTTTTGCAAATTTTACCTTTTAAATTGTGTAAGAAAATAATAACATCGATAATGAAAAACTTGAGAAGTGGCTTTAAAAGTTGTGACCTACTTTTTTGTACTATAGGATTTGGTTGACCATGCAGTTCTTTACCACACCAGTCTGTAGCAAGAGAAGAAAGGCGGAAACAGTAACCACACTCATGAGCAGCGTCAAAATGCACTCTTCTCAGGAAAAGGGAAGAGTGTCAAACCGTGCTCTCACATCATTAAATCAGGCCACAGCTAAAAAGTCATCAGATATAGATGCATACCGTGCATTTGCCACCATGGCATGTAGACTGTAACACAGGTTCAGAATGGCATGCAGAAAAAATCTGGAGTATGACTGAATGACTGTGAGATTGCATACACAGTACACAGAAGCCGTCTGACTGTGTTCATCAGAATAGCAGGATATGGCTCTCATTTTTCTTTTTGACTCTGATGCAACAGGCTGGTGCCATTATATTATGCAACAACATTTTTACCATATAGACTATATGGACAAAAAAGTGGACTCCCACATGAATGATTGACTGATTGACGAGTTTGGCTAAGAGCCTTATATCCAGTGAAAACAAATGTTAATGATAAAGCTGACAATGATAATTTAGAGAATTGTGTGCTCCCAAAAGGTCCTGGCATGACAATAGCCCTGTGCACAAAACTAGGTTCAAATAAAAATGGTTTGTTGAGTCTATTGAGAACCTGACTAGCCTAAACAAAAGCCCAGACCTAAACAACTTTAATACAAAGTAAGCGACTGAGCCCCAACGTCAATGACTAACTTCACCGATGCTCTTATGTCCATGTTCCAACATCTAGCGAAAGGACTTCCCATAAAGGTGCAGTCACATTTGTAAAATTTAGGCGAAATTTCACAGACAAAAAATGGTCCATCTTGTATTGTCAATAGTGGCGATGTATGAAGCATTGCTCACACAGAAGTCAGTTTCAAACCAAGTAGCTTTCTGATGGTCAGTGTAGCAAATTCGAAACTCCCAATCGTGCAAATTCCTACTGGAATGATTGAATTTTTCCCATGAAATTTCACAGAGCAATGGCAAATATGACCACAACTTTTTAATTGAATTAACAAATACATCGGATATGTGTGGTGTTAAATCTTTTCAGAATATGTTTAATGTATAATTAGAAAAGTACAGGGTAATAGGCAAATAAATTTTATTTAACTTATAATTTTTAAACAGAACATTTTAAGTTTTGATATTAAGTATGATAAAATTAGGTAAGACAGCATTTTTTAGATGGCACAGACAAATTTGTGATATTGTTCATGTGAACTTCTTTGTACATATGTTTTTGCTGAAGCATAAGATGTTCTTTGGATCGTTCTTAAATCATGCTGCAGAAGTCAAGTCACCATTATTTATACAGCACTTTTTACAATGCAGATTGTGTCAAAGCAACTTTACAGTATTAACAGGGAAATAGTGTGTCGAAACAGTGTTCCATTCTCATCTGGCCATAAGAAACCAGCAGTTTAATTCTAGGCTGCAACAAAGTCAAATTGTGAACATGATAATCAGGTTGTACACAAACTTGTTCATGCAGCTCGAGTGCGGCTGTCATAATAAATTGTACTAAATTAGTAAAATACAAAATAGAAGAATTTAAAATAGCTGTCTCAGCATTTGGAGCTCATTCTACATCTCATTTGCAGGGTTGGTTTGCTATAATGTATTTTATACTAAGCTGTTGATCTGTTAGTAAGGCTGAGAGACTCAGTTCTGCATGTGCGTGGTGAATGTCAGAGTGTCGAGCTGTAATCTCTCACTGTTAAATATTCATTAGAGACTTTGCACTTCCTGGTAGCTCTCAACCTACTTTCAGAAGGCAGGCTCTTCACTTATAGCTTGAAAAGACGTGATCAATCCAAAGCATTTAAAAGGTTCTAACACCAACTTAAATATTTAATTTAGCAACACACCACTGAGTGTTCGCAAACATATTTGAAGTTATTTTTTTTTCAAAGTACCTTTATTACAAAGTCTTTTGAAAGCTTTCATTTCATCCAACTCTGAAATAAATTTATTTTTCAGCTGTCACCAAGGCCTTTTAAGGCCTTTTAAAAGATAGCTAACCAAAAAAAAATGTTTAAAAAAATTACAATTTACTCTTCCCCCAGGCTTTCCAAGATGTAGCTCACGTTTTTCTTCAGTATTTCCGAGCCAGTATACTGGCATAAAATATCCTATGAAGCTGTCAAACAGTACACTAAACAGAGAAAACAGTACAGATTGGATCAAAGAACTGATGAGCTGGTGATAAGCGAATGTGTGAACTGTGCACTTGAATAAAAGAGCGAAATAAAAGTTTTATGGTTTCTTATTGTTTCTGTAAAAAACTGAGCTGATGAACTCTAGTTTATTCACTCTATATCATTTAGATGTAAAACATACACATTTCACATCTTTATTGTTTGCTTTAATTTTATAACTACGTATATGTTACGTCATTGCATAATTACATAAACGAACTGGTGAATTAGAAATGAACTGTCCTGTCCAGCAAAAAAGAACTGGACCTTCCCATTGCCTGAAGCTATGGACTACAGGTAAATAATGTACAGGTTCTTGCACAGACCAATCATTTCGTTTCATAAGTCCTTAGTATATTGTCAAGAGCCACGAGTATTAATTTTATGTTCCTTATGACATTTCATATCAGTAATACAAAACATTGCACTGCTACAGTAATTCTTGGTTGTTCTGATTGTATGTACACTGGAGTGTAGTGATAAAAACAAGCATTTCTAATTTTTTTTCTATGGCAGCTCATTGGCAGGCAGGCTAGCACACTGGACTGTGGGAATGACAGCAGAGACAGCATCAAAAAGAAGAATTCATTCTTAGTTAAGCACAACTATAACTTTATTCACAACACAGCTGAAGTGCTATACAACATTCACGGTTACTTATGTGTAATGTGCTCTAAATAACACAGTTGTGATTAATCAAATGTCAGTTGTATTAGATGATACTATACAATGTATTTAAATGTATGCTGGAGCTATGCCTTATATAATTTACGGTTTTGTTACTTCTTACTCTCATGTTCAACATGAGAGAAAACACAGAGTGTTCCGCTATGAGAGCTTTGCTGCTTGCAAGGCCAGCCCATGGGTTTATTGGTACTAACAATATTAAAATTACAGTATTATTCAGTACTATACAATATGTACACAGATTCTTGACAAATAACATGTCCAATTGTTTTAACATTAAGTTAAAATCTATGTAAATTCATAATTATCAGTGTGTATTTCACTATTTTTAATCACCTTTTAGCTTTTAGCAGTAGTGGTGTCACAAATAATTACTGACAATACAATAGAAATAATGCAGAGATTAATGTGCTGTCTTAAAAACTGCTTTATAGAATTGATGGATAATTTGAAATTCCACTTCAGTGCTTGAAATTCAATGCCAACCATATAACTATATTTGAACATGTATATAGTGTAGCAAAATAAATGTAAGTAAAAAGTGTGTACTCAAAAATTGGGACAGAACTAGGACATGCGGTTTGAAGAATGCATGAGTGAATATATAATAAATTAATAAATATGTAATGACTATATACACATATCTCTTACCATAGCAGATCTTTAGTAGATAGATTAAGTGTCTGATTTTTATGTTGACAGGTTTTGAATTTGTTGCTCAGAATATTCTTGAGAAAACATGACAAGTCTTTGACAACAGAAGGGCTGTTTCTTCGATCCAAACATGGTTGGAACACAGAAAACATGTCAAATATCTGCAGTCGTTTCTGTGACCTATTTTGTACCTTTTTTTTTTTTTTAATACTGTTGCTGTAATTATTGTCACTCGTTGACTTAAGTTATTTGTCAGTTATTTGTCATTTGGTGACTGAAAGCTTATCTTTTACTTTGCTTTATTTTTTGGTGGCACTCTTGTCTATTTGTATGAGGTCCAGTGCATCTGCTTGTATATGCAAATATGGCGTGTGGTCGTTGTGCCAAGCACGTTTTTTAATAGAGAACGCAGAATATTTACTTGGCAGTAACTGTACAAAAACAGTTACATTTACATCTCCCTACAGGGCCCCCAGGCACTTTGGGGCCCCAGGCAACTACACGTATCACCTGTTGGACAAGCCGGCCCTGGCTGGTCCACCTGTTGGCCTAGATACATAGCTAATCTTCTACATGGCAATAACCCTGCCACCGGTTCACAAGTAATAAGAAATAAGAATTCAAATCTGATTAGAATGCTGAGAACAGCGTTTATAACAATATTTCTATTTTAAAACCAGTTCACAGTTCAAAAATTGTGCTTTCCTCAATTACGTTAAACATAATTTAGCAACTAATATCAAATCATTAGAAGTTTTGTAACATCTGCTACATGCATTAGTTTTTTTTTTCTCTCTCTCTCTTTTTAGTCCTTTTATTCCCTGTATTTTATAATATTGACTCTTACTGGCATTGAATGGATTGGGTGCTTTTGGCTCAACTTAGGGTCCTGAGGTTCTTATGTGTGCTATGAAGATAAGATAAAGGTTTAAAGTGCACACCTGAAAGAGCTCAGACCATTAGTTTACTCTTATGCAATAAGCTGTTAATGGTTTGCCAGACATATCCATGATATTGAAGTGTTGCTCCTTCATTGTAACTGTAAGAATTATCTAAAAAGCCCTTGTGGAAAGAATGAATCACTAAATTTGTACATTTGTACATTGTACAAATGTGTACATTTGTTTTATGTATATTTAGGGGTTACTAAGCAAAAATACCTTACGGGAATAGTTAAATAATATGGTCACTCTGAAAGTAATTCCAAAAGCAAGTTAGAAAGTGATATTGCTGCACTTTTCCATATAATGTATGAAAGTGATTGACGTGTGGCAAAAAGGTAAATATTTAGTAGTATATTCCAAGTGTTCTGAAGACATGATAATTTTGTGTGAGAAAAAGCTATCATCTGGCTTCGAAAGATTTGGGAAAGATTTGTAGGTGTTACAAAAATTCTGTGTGAACAAACCCAGTCATCAATACAATATACACATGAATTAATAAATAACACACACTCCGAACCTATATATTACATCATTATTGTCTTTCAGTAAATGAAAACTGATTGACAGTTCTGTCAACAGATTGACAGTTCTGTGTAGGTTACGCAGGTTATAAGCTGATGTCAAGCATTTCCAACAGCTCATATAATAAGCCGTGATTATCATTCCATGGCATGCTCTATGTGTGTTTCATTACACCAGTGCAGCCACTGAAGTTAGCTTCTAGGAAAAGGATTTAGCTTGATGCTGTTTTCTGCTTGAGCAAGACACTAATCTTGCTTAGCCTGTGAGGTTATGCACTTCCAAATATAATACAGGCGCAAAACTTCAGTGCTAGTACCAAGAAAAATGAACAGAAAAAGAAAGTGTTTAAAAAGGATTCTCTTTTCTTTTCTAGTAGTCATGCCCTTCAGTAACTCTACTGCTATCAGTCATGGTAATTCCCTTCAAGATTAATCATTCATCTTGTCTTTGGCAATGTGCCTTGGCTGTATGTGATATGATAACATACATAAATGAAGGCACAACCTTCATTTAAAGTCATGCTGTTATGAATACATATTGCATTAATTAGCAGTTTTTAATGTGTAATTACGATGACACAGTTTTGACACAGCATGCTAAGTGATTTGTGACTGGAGTTAGATTTAAAGTGTGGGGCTGAAAAATCAGCTATAGGGAGCCTTAATCAGAATCACTTGTGTTAACCACTGACCTTATTTCAGTCATGAAGACAAAAACACATTCAAAAAAACTTTCGATGATGAAATAAGAAATGCTAAATCATTTCCGGGTTTTGGCCTACAAATGTCAAATGTGTGTCATCCCTGCAACACTCTATATAACACTACGTTACCAGGGGCGTAGCGTCTGGGTATGCAGGGTATGCAGATGCATATGGGCCCCGGAAGATTGGGGGCCCGCCGAGCCGAGGGGGAACTTTTAATTGAAACAATAAAGACCTGCACGGGCTCAGCCCTGGCCCGAGACGCTCAAGGCCAAGCCCTGCCGTTGTCCGACAACATATCAGAACAGAGCCCGTGTTTATTACACAGCTGCTGTTGCAGCCATTAAAATAGTTCAGCTTTGTTTTTTAACGGCAAAGTGGCTAGATTTCGTTTTGTTTAAAGGTAAGAGTATACGTCATTCAGAACTGTAAAAGGTCTATCTTTTATTTGTGTGCGCTCACAATATCAACAAAATGTTGTGCTTTCATAAAATAAAGAAAACAAACAAGCGCTTTCTGCCATCTCTTGAGGAGGAACACTTCACCAAAATGATCCGAAACTCAGTGAACATTTGTCTCACAGACAAGATAAATACATCTATAGAATGCTTTAAATTACTACTTTAAAACGAAATAATTCATGTAATAAAATCATGTTATATTGCCTAAAGTTTATGTGAAAATTTCACCTACTCTTTTTTTTTTAAACTGATTAATCGATTTCATGAGACATCGTTTTTATTTTTTTACATGCATTCAGTATTTTTTCATGTTTATTTCGTGCTGCAAATATTGAAGAGGAAAAGATCATTGATTCACATGCCGCTTGATCTGAGACAAATATAGTTATCTCACTACAAATTAAAGAGCGTGAAAACACATTTATTATTTGTATTTTATCATAAAAATGACAGAATTTATAGGCTGAGACTTAAGTGCCACAAATAATGAATGAAGCTGAAAGCGTTATGTACTTAAGAAAAATCAACAAGTTAACCGAGTTGGAGCACATAATGACTGTGGGGCATATGGGCCCGGGCCTGATATGCTATGCCACTGAAGCTGACTGTAAGCAGTTTTTCTGATGTTTATTCAGATTTTTACTATTAAAAAACTATAATTTCTTAACTATTTATTCTATTAATACATTTTAATGTACTGTATTAACTATTGTGTTTTGCATTGTCATTGCAATCAGTCAAATAAAATACAGAATAATACTGTTGTTTTTACAAAATATTTGAAAATTTCTTCCAGTTGCGTTTGGCTTAGTGTCTGGAATTGTTGCTGTAAGTGAAATCCTATGTAATAATTAGTGATTTTCAAGGGGGGGTCAAATCAGGTGAATAATTTCAGAGCTCAATCTATGTTTATTACATGGTCAGGCAGACTCAGAAAATGATGTACATTGAGTTTAATGCTCTCCAGAGATTATGAGATTAATATCCCTGGAGATTAGGTTGTAGGGATCCTAATTCACTTAAACAAAAAAAGTACAGCCTATCACAGATCACTATAAGCTATGAATAATTGAGCGGATGCTGTCACAAGGACATCTGTACCATCTGAATATGGAGTTTGAGTGCTCAAGGAAATAAGACTTGATTTCCTTTCTTTTATTTTCTGAACTTTTGCCTAGTTCTTTTCACATTTTCATAAAATAAATAATAAGGAGCTAAAAAAAACTAACGAGGAAAAATGATTAAAGGTTAAAGGTCAAACTCTGCACCATAGCTTAACATGTTAGGCACACACTTTAACCACCAAAGCCCTAAAACATTGAAAGCACAAAAATAACTGTAAACGTAAACTTTTTTTTTTTTTTTTTTTTTTTTACTATATAAATGTTAATATGAGCTTTTCACATGATTGTTGCACCAAACCTTTAAGCACGGAGAAGGGTCTTTTGTCAATGGAGATGACAAAGGTCACCTGATCCCCATCAAGTCATGCATGAATGCTACAAATGCTACACTTTGCTGGGAACATTGTTCATGTAGTCCAACTTCTGTTGTGTGTATTCGAGTTAATGAGATGTGACTTGAAGGCCATCTTTTACAGTCATCGCCTGTCAGCTTATTTTTAGTAACTTCCTTCTCCCCTTCAAACATCTAAAGCACTCCAACAGGCTGAACATGCTGTTCTTAAAGATTTCCATACAGCATGCCAGTATAGTTGTCAATCACACCTAAAACAGCAAATCTTCTCATCAGATAGGATGTCAAATCTATGTTTAGCAGAAGACTATCATTTCCAGATGGAGATTTGAGAATATGAGATGTCACAGCAGCAGGCTTTTGAGGACCTTAGCACTAAGAGTTCTGGGGGATTTGTTGAGCTCTAATCCTTTTTGTATCCATTGGTAGTCTCAAAATAAACTCACTATGCAATGAGTTTTAATCCATGTGCCCCACTACCCAGACTGGCTCACTGGATGATGTCACAGCACTTATGTCAGATTAGAAAAGAGCTGAAATTCACAGTTTTTGGTTTACCATTCAGCAGCGTTTACTGTGACATAGAGTGTGTCATATATAGATTTAACATTTTCTTTCAGACGCACTGTATGAGATTTCTTCCATGCATCAGAAGAAAATAATATGTTGACAGCACACCTCTCCTCACCACCCCATTAATTTATCTAAAGCAAGCACTATGCATTTATCTTATCTCTAGTGTTAAATTAGAAAACTAAAGGCCTTATTCGTTGCACCTGTCATTTACTAAAATATATATTACAAACACAAAGTCTGTAAAATGTATATTGAAATGAACTGAAGCTCATTACCTTTATAAGAGGGGCACCAAAAAAAGGCTTGTGCCTGAAACCACAAGCCTTGTATTGAAAGCATGGATGAGAAAAGCCTAACTGCAAAAAAGAAAAAAAGAAAAATCAAACTCTGTATGTTCTAGCTGCCCTTTGACAACATGAATGACTTTAAATGTCATGTTGTTGTTTACCTTTATCTGGATGTTCTTACTCTTGTGAACATACCCCTTAACGGGGTGTGCAAATTGGGTAGCTTCTTGGTGTGAGAAATAGAAGTGGAATCCATATATTTGACTAGAGCAATTAACTAAATAAGCAGCCCCATAACTCCGCAGTGACTCCATGAAAGCCATTAAGGGGTGTAAATCAAAATGTCTATAGGTAATGACACCATAACATAGAAAAAGCATGTGCAAGATCATTAAAATGTTATTCAACGTCAAGTAGCGCAGAAGCTCTGTTAAGATTTTCATGTGTGTCCCTATGATGTCATCTAATAACAACACTACTAATTGGAAGTGTTTTGAGTGGCGTGTAGTTTATAGCTCGATTTTACTAATTAGAGCTATAAGTCTTAAATCCTTGTGCATAGATCTTTTTAGTATTTAATTAGGTAATGCATGAGCAAACACATGAATGTTACATTTGGACTACACATTGAATTAAAGTGCCTTGGTAACTGCCATTTGGATACAGATCTTGTGCCTGCTCAGGCTGAGATTAGAATTTAAAACAAAATTTAGAAAAATAAGAACCAAAAAATAAGAACTTGACCACTTTATGGTTAATATGAACATGTATGTAGAATGTGTAATGTATGTTAGTATTAAGCTAGTATGAGCTATAATAACTTTGGCCTAGATTCACTGTCTACTTCTTTTCTTATCTCCTGGATGGACTAATCTAGATATCTTGATGATTCATCTACTGGACTGTGAGTCTGGTAGACTTCAGTCAAGCTGGTAATAGCTGGTACCAAAACTATATGAATCAAGCCAAATACTACATTTTAAAAACCAGCTTGGCTACCTTTGATCAAGCCAGTATGGTCTGGTATAATTTTTAATTTTGACACACAGACACTGTCCACCTCTTTTCTTATCACCTTTTTGCCTTATCACCTTTGTCAGCTTCGTCAAGGCTGGCATGCCTAAGCTTTCATGCTCAAATGCGTCATCTGTTGCATCCTTCCCACAGTGCGTGCAATGCAGGGATAGTTGGACTGTAGGTCAAGACGCAGGTTTCTCGTGTGATCGTCAACTTTTGATCAAAGTCTACATATTTCGTAGATTAAAATTCAAACTAGTGACTAATTAGTACAAACTCAACAGCCTATTATAAACAGAACTTCTCAAATAAAATTTAGTTAACATAAGTCACCAGGTCAAAATATTGCGTTCCTTATGGTAACAGCTTTGTGCGTCTGGGCTTCTTGTATTATAAGTACAAATGACAGATGGCAAAATCACGAGAAAAGCTCGCTTATTATTTAAGAGTATTCCATTAGTTAGGGCATTGATATATCAGTTGTTGTCAAGTTTCAATTCTTATAAACTGTCTCTCATAACCAGTAGTATAAAGGCCTGTCCACAAGAACGATAACTATAAAGAAAACGATAACTACATTAGCGTCCACAGCAGCGGGCAATATCGTCTGTTTATTCTAAACACACGCTCGTCTGCTGCTTTACATTCTCGAGCTTGTGATTGCAGGATTCATTCATAATTGGGTGTCAATGTTTTTATCATTCATCAGTCGGAAAAAAATCATTCTGAATGTGATTCCAACAATATTGTTTCTCTGTGCTTTTATTGTTATAGCTGTGGTGTGGACTATGCTATTCTTTAATACTGAGAATGATTTAAAACTGTATCTTTATCGTTATCTTTATAGTTATGGTCCTTGGTGTGAACACGCCTTAACAAGCCTTTAAACAAGCTTAATTGTTATACACCAGTTTGACACAGAATAAAAAAGAAATACATAAAAAAAATAAAATTATGTACATTTCCAATGTCGACTAGCAGCAGCAGTATCATTTACTCGACTAGTCTTGCACATACCTAGTCCAAATAGTTTTCCTTCATATAAACTTTCATTTATATAGCACTATTCTAGACAACTGTCACATTGTTCACTTAACCACTAAAAACATAAAAGGGCAACAACATATTTTACACTACTTACAACCATAAAACATTACATGACCTCATACAACCAGCACACCATCAAAGGCAAGGTATAAGACAACTTCTAGAGATGGGATTTCTAAAAGTATCCAAAAGTACTGATGTCAGACTCAGACGAGGGTCATTCCAAAGCATGCAAATCTCCACATTTTAGACCTCAGGATGATCAGTAAATTCTGGTTTGATAATCGTATCCTTGTTGGTCTGTGTAGCATGAGTAATTTAGTAAAATAGAAGGATGCTGGCCCATGCAAACCTTAAAAAATAATAAGTCAAATGTAAAAATATATTCTATATTTAATTGGGGCCAGAAAAGTGCTGCCAGAATAGCTACAGAATTTTGAACCGCATGGCTTTTGCTTTCCTTCTAAACAGCAAATGGTTAACAAAAATACATTCATACTTTGTTTAGCGCACCACAGCTGACAGCAAATGCACTAGAAAAGCTAAGTCCTCTTAGCTTCAACAGCAGTTATATAATATTCAGTCTGATTCTTAGTTAATTTTATTTCATCTGCAAAATAAAATGATCATTTGATTCATCAGTAACTCATGGAAACTATAGAGCATCACCAAGACTTGAGGCCTTTTCACATCAATGACAGTAACTATGAAGTATAACTATTAAGTTTTAATAACTGTTCTAATTGTGAGAATAGGGAAGTCCAAACCACTGCAACAATAATAACAACACAGGAAAGATATCATTGCAGTCACTTTCAGTGATATTACTTTTATTGGAATCACAAACACAAAAAATGTTTTAAATAAATGTTAAAACAAAATAATGCAATAAGAATCCACCCAACTTTAAAGAACTTGAGCATTTAAAGCAGCAGACGACTCACTTTGAAGTGTGCGCTGATAAAAAAACAACAACTGAATGTTAGTGTTCGTTACTATGGACGCTAACAGTTATCATTCTTGGTGTAAACAGGCCTTTACATAAAGATTATTCCATAATGGATGCCAATTCACAAGCAGACTAGCATTAGTTATCAGTGGGAAAAAAAAACACACAACCTTTGTACATGAGTACATTTGTGTGGTGAAATAGTTTGATCCAGTCAGAAATGTACCAATATAAGGTTACAACATCAGTAAACCTTGACATACGAAAACCTTTCCTAATTTATTTGCATTTGCTCTTAATTTCTCATTTGTCATTGCAACTGGAATCTTGATTGCTGAGCAAACAATTCTCAGTGTTCTCAGTCCCACAGGCAAGACTGATTCTGATCATCAGCCACTTTAAAAGCATAACTCTTCATGGTGACCACAGTGGTGTTAACTTTACGGTAGGGCAAATTGTCGAAAGTGGATGAAACTCAATGAGCAAATAATTACATAACATTTGACAGCAAACACTGGCAGCTGTAATGTGGTGTGCTGATGGTTCCATGAATCATCTGCTAACAAACGGTGGAAAGGTGGAGCTTATCAATTTATTTGGAGCATGCTAAGTAAGCATATCTGTTATCATTCATCAAATGTAAAGAAATTCTGGGAAGAAATTGATCATGACTTTCCACTGAGTCTCTAAATCAACTGACAGAATAAAACATATGATGCTAGATTAAGTTTTATTTGTTTTTTGGGGGTTTTTTTTAACATGCAATGCCCCAAAATCTTAATAACTTGATTGATTCATATTTGTTACAAATTGAATATTGAATATTTGTTAAAAAAAAAGAAAGAAAAGAATATATATATATATATATATATATATATATATATATACTTATAAAAAAAATACAGGTCATAATTCAATAAAACATAATTCATATTATATTAAGATTATAGGAAAGACTAGTATAAACTCACATGTATTCAAGGTGTAAGGTATTCATTACTTTTTACTTGACAGTTAGACTTTATGACATATTACACGTTGTTTTTGAACATTTTTTTAAACCATATGAAACCAACATACAAGAGTACATTACTAAAAACTGCCAAGAACTGCACAGCTGTTTTAAACCATTTTAAAAATGATTTTTCTTTTATCTTATCTTGGACAGAAATATTTCATTGACCCATCTACCAAACTTTATATGTAAAACCTGAATAGTGTTTTGTAAATTTACTTCTAACGTGTACAGAATTTTTTAAGGGGGGCATCCAGATTGTTAAAAACAAGTGGAAACATGTAAGTAGCATGTGCATTTTCATGCAAAGCAATCAAAACAACAAATACCAGATGTGTTTGTGGCTCCTTTACTTTTTAAAGCATCGAGTTGAAAATCACCTTATTTCCCAGGCACTATATTGTGTGGTAGTAACCAAAGCTTTACAGTGCTAAGATCCCTTAATTGTAATCAAGGCCTTGGTTCATGTTTTTATTTATTTATTTATTTTAAATAAAATCTTGGAAAGATTCAGCTGGCTTTGTTTAAAAAAAAAAAAAAAAAAGAACAAAAATTATAGTTATTCAGATAGCATATCTGTATTAACACTAATCCTAAAATCTGCAGATACTGTCAACAAGATATTACTGGATTGAGTATTTCAAACACTTAATCCAAATATTATAAAAACATACCAATTTTAAATTAAAATTATTGTTTACAAAATTACATTTGGCAGCCCAACCTTTCCACCATTCCAGGATAACATTTAATTAGTGGTGTTTGCTAAGGCACGCTTCGCTATGGCTGTAACTCATACTTTCAGCTAGACATTCGAACAGACCTTGTCCTGCATCATTTGTGGTACAGACATGAATGATACCTGAAATCATGTGGCTTGTTGAGCAGAGTGTGCTATTATGATTTACTCACAAGTTTAACCTTATGAATGATAAAAAGGGCGAAAAATAACTGAAGGAAGGACTTAAGCCATATTTAAGTACCAGTAGGATGGGTCCTTTTAACTCACCAAGTTACATATGAAAGCAACCTCACCAAACACCATGTTAATGCTCTACTAAGGTTTGCAGGTGAGTGTAATTTTTTGCATTATTTTGTTTTCTAAAATTATTCTGACATCACTCTGTGCTTTGGTGGACTAAGGAGTGCAATAGTTGTAATTTTCACTTTGTGGCATATAACAAAAAGCTGTTGATGAGTAAATAATCATTACTTTATTATAATCATTACTTTAACAGCATGACATTTGGCACGTAGATTTTTTTTACTTGACTTGACTTGACTTTGCCCTCAACTCTTATCCCAATGGTTCTAAAAAAGTGAACTTTGACTTTTCTAGTGACACACATTTTAAGTTTCTGACAATGTCTTCAGGTATTTTGCAACAAGATAAAAACAAAAAACATTACCAAAGTATCCTGTTACTCAGATGTTGCTCCTGAGAAAAATATCTTTGTAATCTAGCATGTGTCTCCTTTAGAGCTTCTTAGAAGAGGTCTCAAAAATGTCTCACACTGTTGAGTTACACGGAAGATCCTAAAGTCTGCAATCATAGATTTGAATATGAATGCAAACATTTTCAACACACTCTCATGACTATTCATAATATTTCAGGATTAGGTTTGGGGTGGACCTCCATGCTGTTGTATTTAGAGGTTCAAGCGTGTAGCGCTGAAACCCTATTGTAATTGTTAGAATGGTCACGGATCAGCGATCTCCACGTGCAGACCAAACCGTAAGGCGTAGACACTTGAAACTTGGAGGGATGGTAATACTCACACTACCAACAATGTGACCAAGGCTCACCCCGATCGGCCTGACGGGGCCGATCGGTATAAGCAAACAAAATTACGAAAACGCTCATAACTCCTAAACTGTCAGTCGCAGGCTCAAGTGTCTTATGTCGTTGGAAAAAATGCACGCTTCAGATTCGATCAGTTTTTCGAATACCAGTACCAAAAATACCAAAAAAGTAGAACTTTCGATTTACTGTCGCAAAGGGGTGCCAAAACTTTTGAACGGGGTAGGGCCACTTTTAGATCTGAGGTCAAAAGAAAAATTTTGCAGAGCTTGGCCACTTGGTGAAACTATAAGAGGGGTAAAAAACATAAAACATGAAAATCATCTATAAAATCATCTATAAGGACATTTATGTATCTCTAAAAACATGGCCGCCATTGGCGGACGAAGTTTGAGCACCTGTTAGACAAGGTTAACGGAGGCCAATCAGATTGAAACTTAGTGGGCCTGTGCGAATCACAGCCCCAAAGGTCTGAGAGAAATTTGAAAGAAATTGGCCACTGGGGGGGCGTTATCGCATTCTTCAAGGGTGCAAATGATTGTACGTCACGCAGTTTTTCACACATACACACAATATTCGTATACAATAAAATTACTCATTCCGGACAACTTTACCTATAGAACCATCGCTGTCAACAAAATTGTTTGTTAAATGATTGAGAAGATGTAAAAAAGCTACTTTTTTTGCGTGCTAGTCCTAGGTTTTTCACTCAATCTGAAAAAAAAAAACACTGCAGTACAATTCTCTGTACTCTAGGCCAATAATTTTCTTTTTAAAACATGTTAAAATTTACCCTTTGGGAAGCTATGATGGGGTCGGTCGTTTAGAAAAGGGACCTGTTCGAATTTACCCAAAATCCTATAAAGCCTAAAGGAAAACTCAAAACTTCACAAAACCTGCTGAGCACATGTGGCGGGAGCATGCAAAGTTTTAAGGGGATCAGACTACAGCTGGCGCTATAACAGTCATAAACATTAAAAACATCATATTTATTTTGGTAAATTGCCTGGTTTTGTCAAAAATGCTTTTTTCTAAATCAATAATTTAGGTGGTTACAGGCTTGTTAAATAATATATATTTTTATATGTGCTTAAATGCCTTAAAGTGCTTGAACCCGGGTCATTGCTGCTAGCAGCTATATTTTTTATTGTTATTTTTATTAAATAACTTTTTTCATACGTTTTCGTATGCATCAAATCATACAAATTCATATTAATTTGCCAACTCTAATAAGATTGGGATGCACTTCTCTCATCAAATTCCTAATTTTATAGCTCAGTGTGAAAACAATTCAAATTTTTATTAGGAAATTACAAAAGACCAAATTTAAGTAAAGAACTAATTTAACTTGATCAAGGCCTTTTATCTTTTTTTTTTTCATCAAGGTTGTTTTTTTATTCATTTTTTTCTCTATGCTTCAGTTTTGAAGCTTCTGTAAGAAACCATCTTAGTCTCTTAGATCTATTTGATTTAAGTCAACTGTCTCTTTCTGCAGAGAAGTTCACTGAAGACCAGTAAAAGCAGGATCAAGATTAGGGCCATCTTTACATAGTCACACACTAAAATTGTCACAGAGCTGAAATTAGACCACATCACAGTCTTTCACCCATCTGCCTCAGACCTCTTTCAGTGGAAAACATCAGCTCATAATCCAGCATTATGCAGGACTGCTACGCATCTGTGTAAACAGAGCAAATAATATAACTCAAGGAAAGTAAAAGTCATGTGACAGTCAGGGTTTGTGCAGTCAAAACATAGCTACGCAATTAATATAATAATATCAGCTTTATCTAGATGTTTGCTTACTCATGCAGAAGCCACTGCCACTTTGCTAGGTGTTGTGAGTGGTTGCTGGGCATTGTTGTGCAGTTGCTAAGAGTGGCTTTGTAGTGTTACTTTGCAGTTACTTAACATTCTGGGTAGTTGAAATGATCTCCTAGACTGATGCTTATTGGTCAGCCCATCCTAAACTCCCCAGAAATTGTGTGGTTTGATTTATTGTCCACCATTTGGATTTGTTGCACATTGCTAAGTAGTGGATAGGGTGTTTAGGCATTGCTGATAGTTGCATAGGCATTGCTAAGGTGTTTTGAGTGGTTTTGGTGCAATCAGAAGCCCAATTACTTGTCAAAACTAATAGTATAACCCTTCCCAACGAGACAGTTTGAGGTCACGGTTTTGTAGTATTTTGTTACGTGTTTGCTAGGGTGTTGCTAGTGTGCTATGGGTAGTTACCTGGGTGTTCTTATGCAGTTTTTTATTGCTCTGCAGCTATTAGGGTGTTTGGGGTATTTTATATGGTGCTGTTGATGGTTGCCTGGGTTTTGCTAATGTGTTGTGTGAGGGTTTTGTTGCATGTTGTTTTGTGGCAATTAATCATAAATCCAATGACTTACAAAAGTAATAGCACAACTCTACTCAACAAGACAATATAAGGTAATATTCATGTCTGTAGGACTAATGGTGTGGCAAGTTAATTGCCAAAGTTTAGTTGGGAGTATTTTGAAATTGAGTATGAGCAAAAGTAATAATAATGCATTAATGATGCATGCCTTCTTTCAAATCCAGCATGTTTTTTTAACAGTTATCTGGTTGGATCTCTGCAAGACTGGTACACTGGAAAATGTTTACCTAGCCAGAGAAAGCAAACATAGTTGACTGTCATGTGTTCTGTGTTGTTCTAAGCAGGAGAAATGTGTTGATACAGTTGCTCTGTCTTAGCGGCCTCCAGCCTTCAAAGGCCTCGCCTGTTCCTTGAACAGTTTGTTCCAAGTGGCCAAAAGTCAATCAAGAAGCAGAGCACTGGAAAAGTGGGTAAGGGAGGAAGAAAAACTTAATTACTACATATTCAACCCCTGCTTCTTTTCCCCTCTTTTCTTCCTTTCTATTTCCATCTTGGCACTGAAAGCTGTGGCTCTTGCCAAATACAGCTAATGTGTGTGAAGCATGAATGGTCACACTCAGAGCAGAGTCTTGCCGTGCAGTTAATATAGCTGTTCTCCCCATAAGCGACTAATTTCCTCTGACAAAGTGTTGTGTGCTTTGCCTTTCCGTTGCTCTACATGCATGCTGAACGCTGAGTGACTCGGTGATGTCATTGCTGCTCCACCCAGCGTCCCTTTCTGGCAGGAGAAACTGGTTTTACTGCAATCTTATATAATTCTGTGGTCACATCATTCAAGAATGCACAAAAAGGGCTTACTGGGGACATGAACTAATGATGGTACAACATTCAAAAGCCTCTGAATACATCCTGAATAAATAAAAGCTGCAGCACGTTCATTTCACAAAATGAAATAATCTTTTGTGTGCTAAGAAAATATTGCAGTTGATTACGTGAAAGTTAACATGTGATGTTAGAATGTATCTAAGCAATTCCTGGTATTATAATCCATAGAATATATTTTAACTTTAACACTATGCCTCCTGTTTGTCTCCAGTACTTCAAAGATTGACACGTGGCTCTCTTGAGAGGGGTTTGAAGCCTGGTTTTTCGTCTGAAAAATAAGCACCATATTGCCACCTAGTGGTTGTATTTTGAAAATGATTACATAAGCCCATTTTGAGTAGACAAGGAAGCATATTCATGATAATGAATATATAAATATAAAACTATAAAAAACTATAAAAATAACTATAAAACTATAGAACTATAAACCTATAAAAATTTAGCAATTATGAAAACACATCTAAAATATATATTCAAAATAAAATATAGAAAAAATAAAAGTTTAAAATTATTTTAATTTATTTTATTTTGAGTAAAAATCCACTGCCCTTCTGAGGGGGGTTGGACTACTACACATCTCCCTGCCATTTTTTATATAGGAAATATAAATGCCTACATGCACCAACAGCAATACCTGTTGAAAAATTAATCATATTATCCCACTGAACCTCATGAGTACAATGAGGAACTCCAAGGATCTTCCTAAATTGTTTTCAGTGTATTTCATTTTCATGTATTTAACTGCATTTACATGCATTTATACCTATAAAATAATTTAAGATAAGAAGAAAATTGCACATTCCTTCCTCTGCAGCAGACTCTTAGGATCTCTAACCATATCTAGAAGGCCACTGCTCATGGCAACAAAATCAAGTGACAATTGCAGGCATTAAGGGTACAGTCTATTCACTTGACCTTTTCTGTGAAGAACATTATGGAGATATATGAGCCAGGCAACAGCAATGCGAGGGTCATGGCCATTTACGTACCTCTGACGTCATGGCTTCCATCTAGAGCTTGTACTAAACTAATAACACATTCAACACATTATTCACCTTGTAGGAATAAAAATAAACATGTTTAATGTTGTTTTATGCACTGGATGATTTGGCAGTGAGATTGTGAGCAGACCTCAGATGTAGGCCTACCTTTTAATTTTATTAGACGTCAGCTAATATCCATGATCAACCATGATCTGCAACCTGAATGACAAAAATGTATAAATTAGCCTATTGAGATAATTCATACTAAAATATTAATAGGCATATCATACTACATCTTATAAGGTAATTACAGCAGCGCTGGTATTCAGGCTAACAACTGGGCTGTGAGTATGCATTTACATAACAGTTCAATAAAAGAAGTTAAGTAGCCTAACTTACACATTGCCTGTTACTTTATGTATTTTGCTCCGCTAAAGAAAATGGTTCCAGTCAAAGCCAGGATCAACCATTGTGCGTCTTAGAGCAACATGTGCGCGAATCAACTGAATAAATTATTTAATGACTCACTCAGTCACACGCTGCTATACTGTAACCATCTAACCTACAGAAAGAACCACCGCTGATTCCCCACCACTGTATGGGAGGCGCGAACACAGTTAAGCGGAGTGATGCAAACAATTAGAAGTTTAGGACTTTTTATATTGCACACTTGGAGTAATATAAACGTAAACAAAAATATTTAAATGAAAATCATGAGGCACTCATATACATTTATAATACTTAATTAATAATAATAAATAATAATAATAATAATAATAATAATAATAAATAGCATATTTTGGCAATAATATCACAACATACTCATACTTGGATCATGAGTTAATCGAATCGCAAAACAATTGAACGCAAAATGTTTAATTCAGGGGCCGGTTGCATAAAGGGGTTAGACCAGTCTTAAAAAGTAAGTCAGCCAAATTTTTCTTTATGTCTGGTCCTAATGTTTTATATTCAGTTAC
>JAHKKF010471120.1:0-10741 GCA_019740295.1 Labeo calbasu | reverse complement strand
TTCATTATTATACAAAATCTAAAATGGTTTCTGAGGCGATCTGGAGTCTTTGATTATTTAATTGTAGTTTCAGTTGGTTCTAAATTTCACCAGTTTACAATTAATTTGAGTGCAAATTATGAATGAATCGTGATTTCTGTGTAAAAACTTTAAAAACACCTTTTTCCCCACAAATATATCCATTATGACTACTAATGACTAACTCACAGTTTCTACATATTAAATTGGGACAGGTGAATTAAAGGGACAGTTCATTCAAAAATGAAAATTCTGTCATTAATTACTCACCCTCACACCCGTACACAAATGAAGATATTTTTAATGAAATCTGACAGCTTTCTGACCCTGCATAGACAGAAACACAACTGATATGTTCAAGGCCCAGAAAGGTAGTAAGGACATTGTTAAAACAGTCCATGTGACATCAGTGGCTCAACCATAATGTTATGAAGCTATGTGAATACTTTTTGTGTGCAAAGAAAACAAAAATAACAACTTCATTCAACAATTTCTTCTCTTCTGCGTCAGTCTCTGTTGCACATTTACAAGAGTACCATGATGTGTAGGGGAGTGCTGAGCACAAACTAACATAGGGTTAGTTGTAACACACATCCAAGAATAACCAAAATTACGGTATTTACTACTTGCCATATCAACACTATAGAGAGAGAAAAGTGCACCAAAATTTAAAAATCTTTTGAAGATATTGCTGAATATTTATTTGACCATAGTAAAAGTACATTTTTCATCTAAATTTTTAGCATTTATTTAAACTGAGACAAACCTGCAATTATTTCAGTCGCCAATATGTTGTTTATCAGTTTTGTTAACTAGCAGAAGACACAAACTAGTTTTAAATTCCAGTTGCGCAGATGGGGAACGTAACACCGCATTACAATGTGTCCCACTATTATTAAACTATGCTATTCTGTGAAATTAGCGATGTAATTTACACCATTTACTTTTATGAGAAGTAATGAAAAACCACAAAGAAACAGGTAAATAAGGACTGACAATTGATGTATAATTTTCAAAAATTATTATTTCAAGAAATGTAAAGCACTGGAGAGAAGGAACTGTTTTTCTGAATGTCTGAATGTGTTTCTTGATCTATTAGCCAATACCGTTTTGAACAATACTGTGTATGTGTGGCGATCAGGGCCATCCCAAGCATGGTTGCATGATTGGTTATTTTTAATTCTCAAAACTCAAAAAACGCCTTTTTTTTTGAAAAAGTTAATAATTTTATTGACAAAATATTTTAGTTTGTCTTGTATATTTTTTTCATTAGATCAGATAACATTTTAAGCTGTCTTATGGTCATGTTACAACGTGCCCCTCACATTCACAAACTGAGAAAGTCAAAAAGTGTTAGGTTGTGCCCCGCACTCCCTGGCTTGCAAACAAGGCGCAGTGCATCAGGGTTCTATGTCAGAACGGTGGCTCCTGCATCAGCAGCATCATACGCATACTTTGTGGTATACTCTCGAAAACACACACCCAACACCGAAATGGAAGAGAATAAATTGTTGAATAAAGTCATTATTTTTGTTTTCTTTGTGCACAAAAAGTATTCTTGTAGCTTCACAAAATTACAGTTGAACTGATGTCACATGGACTATTTTAACAATGTCCTTACTACTTTTATGGGCCTTGAACGTGTCAGTTGTGTTGCTGTCTATGGAGGGTCAGAAAGCTCTCCAGTTTCACAGAAAATATCTTAATATGTGTTCCAAAGAAGGTCTTATGGGTTTGGAACAACATGAGGGTGAGTTTTTCACAGAATTTTCATGAACTAGTTCTTAAAGGATAAGGTATTTTAATCTTGTTACACGTTCAGGATTAAGTACAACACGTATGTATTTTCTTGCTCCAGTTATCATATCTGCTTGCAACCCCCAAATGTCTTTAAACATTTAACTTTTAAATGTGGTTTCACAATGACACAATCATTTCCAAAGCCTAGTTTATGGTTCAAAAAAAAAATGATGCCAAATTAACAAGTCCAAAACAGAAAAAAAAAATGCAGCATGACACCCCATCTACAGAGCTACAGAAGACAGACTCAAAAAGTGATGAAGAGAAATCGGAGAGATTGGACTTGGCATCTCACACCTTGGGAGCTCAAGGAGAGGTGGTCCAGCCCCGGGCGGTCCAAGCCATTTCAGGGTGAAGGATCGCAGGGGAAAGCAGACCTGGCAGGCCCACTTCCTTTTGGCCTGCAAGAGGTACTAATTAGCACCGCTTTCCCATTCCTTTCAGAACGTACAGCTCTTCTGCATATCCATTATCAGTGCTGGAGTCATGTAAGTTAAACTACAGATGAAGTATTCAAACAAAAGTAGTCCTTTTGAAATTTCATATGCTCCATTCTAATGTATATTTAAGGAACGAGGCCCAATGTCCTAGAGCAGACACACTGCTCTGCAATCCACGCTGCTCACATCTAATAGGTAAGTTGAGGACAGAGAAAGAAATATCAATACCAGATGATGGGAAAGAAAAAGAAGGAGGGAGATACAAAGAAAAAGAGTGAAGGAATGATGTGAAAGAGCATGATATGACAGTTCAGGCAACAAAATACCCAAAGAAAAATGCCCTCAAAGAAAGATGTTTGCTTTAATGATGACTATGTGCATAGGGTTTGACACACTAGCTGAACAGGAGCAGGTGTCTGTGTCCTGTCTACTAACATCCATCATTTCCTTATCTCTCCACAGCAATCTCTGTTTTGTGTCAGCATGTCTGCAGGACCTCCGGACCCTCTCTGTGGATTTCCTATCACCTGGTCCTAATTGGCTCAGATATATGTACTGAGACTTGCTGGACAGACATCTGTGAACACAATATGAAGTGACAAGGAACCTACTACCTTAAAGGGTTAGTCCAGCAAAAAAACAAACAAAAATTCTGTCAATTACTCACCAACGTTTTGTTCCAAACCCGTAAGACCTTCATTCAGCTTTGGAACATGAATTAAGATATTTTTGATAAATCCGAGAGCTTTCTGATCCTGCATAGACAGCAACGCGACTACCCGGAGAGTAAGACAAGATGAGCGTTTGAGATTAAAAAGAATATAAATTGGATTATTTTTATGAAAATTACCGATTGCTTCGCTAGATAAAACCCTTCTTCCTCGGCTGGGATTGTTTACAACCGCATTTGGGATCGTTTAAAGTCGCATTTAAACTGCATTTTGGAAGTCCATTATATGGAAAAAAATCCTGAAATGTTTTCCTCAATGTCTTCTCTTTTGTGTCAGTCGACGCATGTTCATGAGAGTACCACAACACATGCTGATTTGGTGCTCAAGAAACATTTCTTCTTATTACCAAAGTTAAAACTTACTGAAACAGTTAACTGCTTAACCAAACTAAAAAGGATTGATCCTAAAGTCTCAAGACCATTTTAGTACAGAATTTGTAAGTTATAGTTTGAAAAGTGTTTCAGAGGACATTTGGTCATCTCTGTCTCTGTTGCAAGTGTGACCTCTCATCACAGTTGACTTCACAATGAGTACATTAAGTTTATCTGCACAGAGAGGGCAGGAAACTAGATAAAAACAGAGGTCAAGGGATGGGGAATCTGTTATTTTGAGAGACTGGAGGCAGACAAGGATTTCAGGAGGGAATCTAAATGGGAAAAGCAGTCTGAGCAGTAGATAAAGAGAGCTCACTGTAAACTCACTCTCAAGGCTGCTGTCAGTCTGCGGGCCAGACCTATTCACCAGTCCTTACTCTTAACACATGGACTGCCTGCTGCATCAGGATATGACTGGAAGAGAAAAGGAAGACTCTTGCATTTGTCCATCGGGAAAAGGGAGCTGGATGACACCAGTTACCATTTTTACAGAGCAGAGGGGACCTCATGTTTGTTCCACAAGCAAGCGTACGAGTCTCTGTCCAAGACTGTGAGTTTGATGGAGTAGCGTCTCTTCCTGTCTCCATTACTCTTCGTCCCCCTCCCCCATCAAACTAGATTTTTCAAATATGATAAATACCTTGGCCAGATCCCACCCCCTCACTGTGCTCTCATAGCGAAAAGGCTCACCCCCAAAAAGTCTGGATTCAATTTTTGAAAAATGGAGAGCTTGTGAAAAAGGGGAAAACCCTCTTGTCTTGTAAATCCATTATTGTTCAGGTTATATTCCAAAATCCTGCTTTAATATATGTGTTTGTTTAGGATCTACTCTCAATCCGCCACTACATAATCCCATTCACGAACTAAATTTAGCAGTGCAAATAAATATGGTAATGGATCCCCCTCGCATATCGGTAGAGAGGCGGTTACAACACCCAAAGCCAATCTTTTCCAGATGGCATCGATAGATCACATTATTTACATGCTGAGTGTTCGGTTTCCACGGTAACTCTGGCCACTTTTACGCGCGCCTCTGCAATGCGCGGCCTGTTTTTTGCCTTGCGGGTCTTGATTGCTCAGGAATGAAGCTCGTTTTCATTAGGATGCTGATGCACAGATGTAGCGCCCCATAAATGCAGCTTCTCCGTGCTGTCTTTGCAGCGCCTATGATATCCGATCCCCTCATTCAGCGCACATTAAAGGCTAATCATGTCTATCATTTCCATTAGCGCAGTGCGCTGTCGGCTCATTCACCCGTGCAATGCGGTCTAAACGCGCTTCATTATGTGCCCCGTCCCTATCAGTGCTATTACGGTTAGTTAACTTACTGCAAGATCCTAATTGTTTCTCTGTGTTTGCTCTGTATTCAATGACTGATTGAGGGTTCATTGAGACACTCTGCGGTCTCTCCACTAGAGGGTGACCTATGATCACGCAACTGACCCAACACGACCTCCCAGCTGTGACGAAGGGGAAGAGAGACGCCTGTTTACCAATTTTTTGTTGAGTGGTGGATTTTAAACGCAAGATGTGTATCAGTTTGACAGATATCGGCTGATTAATTACTTTTAATAATGAGCTACTTTCGACATGTCGACATGCAGTTTGCTTAAATAGTGCTTGTGAATCTTAAGATGTATGGAGTATTTGCTCAGAAAATAAGTTAACTGTCAATATTCATATTGTTTTTGTATATCTTTACTGAACAGGCACCTGCAATTCAACTCTATGGCCTACATGAATGTTCAACGTCTATTCGATTTGGTAAACGTGCAGTTGATTTATTTAGTTGAATAACATTACATTTCTAGATTTAAAAAAAAAAAAAAAAATTTAAAGGTCTATATTAATTTAAAATTACCCTGTTCGTTTAACTTTAAAAAAAAAAAAAAAAAAAAAAGTTTCCGCTTTTTAACTCTTTTTCATTGGGAAAAAAATACTTCAGTTTTGTGTCAAATGTAGATCCCCAGCAGGAACACAACGTCATAAGACGTTGATATTTGGTTAAATTTAGATTGCGACGTCGGGTGATCAAAATTCAATGTCAATTCAAAGTCTAGTCAAATGTCAACGTTAATTTAATGTCCACGACGTCAGCTGACGTTAATATTTTGTTGTTTTTAAGTTGTGTAACCAAAATTCAACGTTAAATCAATGTCAAATTGACATCAAATACTGACCTCAACCCGATTTTCATTATCAACCAAAATCCAAAAGGTCTGTCAGAGGGTCTCATCCACTTCCAGCTGTTTTTAGCTGTACAAAACAGCTCGTTTTGCTGCGTGATATTGCAAACTGCTGTGTCTTACCAAATTAACTTGAAGGTATTATCTTAACTATGAACACAGTTGTTTGTAGTGCAAACAGTTTTACCGTTTACTGCACTTCGTTATTCTTCTCGTTATTTCCCTAACAGCTTATGAACCTTAAGTCCAACACATTACCAGAAAACAGCTTACTTCCGCATTGAAAAATAAGGTGGATAGATAAACGGTGCCTTTTTAAGCACACTGGACAATGCTACAAACTTCCCCATATGGTCATTAACGTGATCACAAATTACGTTATGAATCACATACTGTTTTACTTTTTTTACTTTAAAATATTTTGGTTCTGTAAATCTTTATATTTTTACTCTGGATAATGGTAATCATGTATGACTGGTGCCGTTACAGCTTATATTTTTTAAAACAAACTGAATTGAATATTCCAAGGCATTCTTTTTTTTTCATTTATATTACCTTGCCTTTTATTACTCAGCATGCTTTCTACTCAGCATGGTAAGTATTAGCGTCTCCAAGAAACTGCAATTTTGACACTTTGAAAGTTGTTAGCATTTGCTGCTAAGCCAACAGAAGCTCACACCTTTGATTTGATTGTACAAAACTCACACTTATTTAACCTTCATGTACAGAAAAAAAGCTTGGAAGCTGAATACAAATAGTCATTTCATTAATGTGGAAAAAAAAATATACATATTCAGATTGGCACGGAAATATTGGCCTCATATTTTCATTTAATGGTCTAAGCTATCATAACCAGCTGGTTCTGGGCACAGGCTGACATGATCTTTAAACAAAATTAAAAACCAGCTGTAAAAATGTGCAGGTAATATGAAATAGTTGTTTGGAAATGTAAATTTGTTTTAATGCTTTAAGATTAAAATTTAGCATAAAAAATCCAACATAGAAAGCCTCTTGACTACCACACTGCAAGTCTTTCTCAGTTATTAAAAGCATAACGTCTCTTTTCTATATTGTTATTTAGTTTACAGAATTTGGTTCATTTATGTATGCCAAAAAAAATTATGTATGTTATAGACTACCAGTCAAAAGTTTTTGGACACCAAGCCTGCATTTATTTGATCCAACATACAGCAAAAGCAGTAATATTGTGAAATATTGTGAAATATTTAAATATTTAAAATAACTGCTTTCTATTTGAATATATCTTAAAATATAATTTATTACTGTGATCAAAGCTAAATTTTCAGCATCATTACTCCAGTCTTTAGTGTCACATGATTCTCATTCTAATATGCTGATTTGCATTATTATTATTATTATTATTATTATTATGAATATTAACAATATATAAAACAGTTCAGTGCATTTTTATTTTTAGGATTCTTTGATGAATAGAAAGATAGATCAAAAGATTTATCAGTTATTGTTTTTTTTTATTTTTTAGGGGGGAAAGAAATGAGAAATTAACACTTTTATTTAGCAAGGATGCTTTAAATTGATAAAAAATGATGATAAATACATTTATAATGTTACTAAAGATTTCTATTTGAGATAAATGCTGTTCTTCTGAACTTTCCATTCATTAAAGAAACCTTGAAAAAAATCTACTCAGCTGTTTTCAACACAATAATAATAATAATAGTAATAATGTGTGTATATATATATATATATATATATGTGTGTGTGTGTGTGTGTGTGTGTGTATATATATATATATATATATATTTTTTTTTTTTTTTTTTTTTGAGCAGCAAATCAATGAAGGATCATATGACTAGAGTAATGATACAAAAAAGATCAGCTTTGAAATCAGGAATAAATAAATAATCGCAGTTTGCGATTGTTTGATCGGCAGTTTCTAAAAAGGCCGATCTCATAAACCGATCTAAAGCTGATGACGCGCCTGACATGAGAGGTTTGGCATGACATGCAGCGGCACGGTTTCAGTCTCTGTTCGGCGCAGTTAAAACAATTGTAATGCTGAAGGCGAGGTACAATTCATATTTCTTTATTAAATAACTTATAAAGTACTTTGAAAACCTTATGTGAGCCGTAATTTCACAAACAGCGCGAGTGAGTGACCGCGCGCTCTCTCTGTTTTTCTCTCAAAAGTGCGCTAACGGCTTCCAGTCACCACATTGCGACTGAGTATAAGCGAGCTGCACAGCTGACACAGGAATTGTTACTTGCACAATAGAATCAGTGTCGCATCGTCGCTAAAGTTTGTAAACTGCATTTCTATTTAATTCTTTCCAGTGTTTAACCATTCAGCGCTTGCGGAGACTGTGCGCTCATGCACACACGAAGCGTACACACATAACGCCACGTTCACATACCTCCGTTTGCAGTGCGTATTTTTTTCCACGCTCATGTTAACGGTTTAAAGCGTTCAAGCTGCACACGGTTACGGTCTGGCAGTGCGTTCCAGGGGCGGTGTATCTGCAGCAGTGCAGAAATCGTTTCTGCACAGAGTATATGCTGCACGCCCCGAATAAGTGTCTAAAAATCCTGATTAGAGTATCTCTATAAATAATTCTACATGATTAATAGAATGTTTTTAAAAGATCGGTATTGGTGCTCCGATCGGCAGATTCAGCTTCCTGTGATCGGCCTCAAAAATTCTGATCGGAGCACCCCTAGATAAAAATATTTCAAAATTTCACTGTTTTTGCTGTACTTTAGATCAAATAAATGCAGGCTTGGTGAGCAAAAGAGACTTCTTAAAAAACATTAAAAATCTTACTGATCAAAAACTTTTGTCTGGTATGTATATGGTTGTATATTTTATGTTGATATCTAATGAGTAGACAAATTAAAGATAAAAATAATTTTACAGGCCTAGCATGCCTATTTATCTTAATTACAGTGAAATCTATCTAGAAATGAACACAAATAAAACTACTAGAAAATGATTAGTGCTGCTATATCTGTCACTGCCCGTCAAACGACTATTTACTTATCCATCTGAGATGTTTATGGTTTCTATTAAATTAGTGTTAATCTTCAGACAGCCGTCTTTAGGATATGAAAAAAGATTCCAGCTGTGGCGGGTACGGCTGGCTTTCTCCTCGCTTAATTATTCAGGAAAACAGCTGTAAACCAACGGGCCGTAAACCAGCCAACAGATCCTGCTTTTTCTCAGAGCCACGTATTGTACATTTTAATTATGTTTCTAATTACATTGCGAACGCTCAAAGAAGTTTTTGTCGTCGCCTTTGTGTGTCACTGAACCAGCTAATTTTCTTGAGAGTAAAGAGTCACAAACCCAAAGAATACTGACGCTTCTATTTTGGGCTCAGTTATTTTGTGTTGCCTGCAGTCATGGCATTTCCTGTACATTTACAATTATGACAGTTTAGCAGCAAATTATAATGTGGACAGTGTCTTCTCTGAATTTCAGTAGCCAGTCCACACTTGTCACCACAAGGTGGACGGCAGCTACCGTGTATCTGTTTTCTTGATTCTGTTGATGCACTGTAAATCCTGAGACATACTGTACCATTTAACTCTCTCTGTACCTTCATCTTTAAGATATCGAGGTCTCCCCCCGTTTAACAACAGCAGCTTTGTGTTTCCCATGAAGAATGTGAAGAGATTACGCTGAAATAAGATGCAAACAGAAATTACAGGGTTTGCTGCAGCTAGAGGGAGGAGGTTCCAGGCCTGTGACTTCACTGTAAAGTGATATCCTTTACACACTCTGAAGAGTAGCGTGCTGACAGCAGCAGGGCCTAAAAGGGGCACACACACACACATATTGATGCATGCTTTATAACGTACTGCGTAGAGCAGTGTGTGTGGGAAAGTAGATCTAGAAGAGAGGCACATTTGTAATGATGCACAGTGGTGAAACCAGGCTATCTGGATATAATCAGAGCCCTGCTCCGATGTTACGGTGCCTCCTTTCCTCCGTCTGTTTTTCTCTCCCCTTCTTTCTCTTACTCCACAGCGGCAACACCTATAATGACAGCTAGCGCCTTCCCTTTTAAATATACCTTTTCTTTATCTATACCTTTTTTAGAACAGAATACAGTAGAATAGAGTCTTTGGTAGCCACATGATTGGGTCAGTGGGATTTGTGCAGCACAAAAGCAGTAAAAAATATAACGTGAGAATACTGTTGGTCTGAATATCCTGATGTTCAGACTGCAGTGTGATAGCGAATGTAATATTGCTTTTGACCTGTTGACATGTAGAACTGTACATACAGTTGAAGTCAAAAGTTTACATACACCTTGCAGAATCTGCAAAACGTTAATTATTTTACCAAAATAAGAGAGGTCATAAACAAATGCATGTTATTTTTTATTTAGTACTGACTTGAGTAAGATATTTCACATAAAAGACATTTACATATCAACAAAAGAACAAGTCAACAAGAGAAAATAATAGTTAAATTTATGAAAATGACCCCGTTCAAAAGTTTACATACACTTGATTCTTAATACTGTTGTTACTTGAATGATACACAGCTGTTTTTTTCAGTGATAGTTGTTTGGTCCCTTGTTCCCTTTCAAAATGTTTGACATTAAAAAGTACATAAATTGTATTATTTTTATGAAAATAACCGATCGTTTCACTAGATAAGACTCTTCTTCCTCGGCTGGGATCGTTTACAACCGCATTTGGGATCGTTTGAAGCCGCATTTAAACTGCATTTTGGAAGTTCAAAATCGGGGCACCATATCAGTCCATTATACTGAGAAAAATGCAGAAATGTTTTCCTCAAAAAACATAATTTCTTTACGACTGAAGAATGAAAGACATGAACATGTTGGATGACAAGGGGGTGAGTGGAAGTGGACTTCTTTAATGCACTGTGTTCCCTTCTGAAACATCGGTAAGTGTTTAAATCTTCTGTAATAGTTACATATTAGTCTCTCAGTTGTCCTTAGTGTGAAAAAATGGATCTCAAAATCATACAGTCATAGTTGGAAACGATTCAATTACACAAAAATGCTGAAAAACCAAAGAATTTGTGGGACCTGAAGGATTTTTTTTGAAGAACAGCGGGCAGTTTGACTGTTCAGGACAAACAAGGGACTTATGAAAAACTATCACTAAACAAAAAAACACAGCTGTGGATCATTCAGGTAACAACACAGTATTAAGAATCAAGTGTATGTAAACTT
>JAHKKF010471096.1:0-10487 GCA_019740295.1 Labeo calbasu | reverse complement strand
CAAGGACAAAATAGACATGCATATCAGCAATCTGTTAATAAATTATTCTTTCTTTATTTGTAAACAGAAACTCTTTCTGAGCTCTGATGAAAGTTTTGATGTTCCTTTATTTGTTTTACAGGCTGTTCCTTCTGAAGACTGGTTCTGCCCCGAGTGCCGCCCCAAACAGCGCTCCCATAGAATCAACTCCCGTCAGCGTTCCTCTATTGACTCTGAAGAAGAAATGGAGGACGAGGAGGAGTCTGAAGAAGAGGAAGAAGAATCAGAAGAGGAAGAAGATGAGTCAGAGGAAGAACAGTCAGAGGAGGAAGAGTTAGTGGACTTGGCTTTTTTTTTTTGAATGCTGGTTTACTAATTTCATGCAGAAAGATATCATGAACGTTGTTTTTTTTTCTCATTTATTGTACAGTGTGTCCAAGAAAGCTGCCGTCAAACTTCCTCTCCAGAGCAATAAAGGAGGTCGTTTGAACACCAGATCAAAACAGGCTGAATCAAGTCATTCCACGCCTCGCTCGCAGCAGAGCACACCCAAACAGAGCCAGTCTGCTAACAAAGGAGGCTCCAAAAACTCAGGAAAGAAGTCCACCCCCGTGTCCAATGGCAAGCCCCCTCCCAGGGCAGGAAGCCGCTCCAGTGCTCGTCTTAGTCTAGAGGTCCCCGCTGCTAATGGCACAACAGCCAAATCTAATCAGTCCAGTCCTGCAGCCGAAAATACAGACTCTAGGAAGAGACCCGCTACTGGTAAGGAGTGTCGGTGAATTCACACACATGCACAAACACAAAATAAAATGAATAAATAAAATTACCTTAACGTAAAGGAAATTTGATTTACTGCATCACATAACATTAAGAAACTGTAGCTAAAACATAAATAAAAAAGGTAATTATGACTTTGACAGTGCCAGTCAAAAGATTTTTTTTTTTGTTTTTTAAAAAAGTCTCTTTTGCTCACCAGGCCTGCATTTATTTGATCCAGAGTGCAGCAAAAACAGTAAAATTTTGAAATATTTTTACTATTTAAAACTGCTTTCTATTTTAATAAATTTTACAATGTTATTTATTTCTGTTTTTTTAATGCTGCAATTTTTAGCATCATTATTCCAGTTACGTGATCCTTCAGAAATGATTCTAATATTCTGATTTGCTGCTCAAAAAATTTATTTAATTTTTTTTTTTCCCTTTTTTTTTTTTGCCATGGAATAAAAATAAAGCTAATCTCACAATTCTTTTCGTGAAATTGTACGTTTATAAGTCACAATTTTGACTTTCTTTTTTTTTTTTTTTTTTCGGAATTGTGTGTCTGTATCTTACAATTAATTTTGTTTTTTCTCAGAATTCTGACATCTCATAATTCTTTTTTTCTGTTTCTGGAACAGATTTTTTTTTTTGTTTTGTTTTTTTATAAAGAAAGAGACTTTTGTCTCAATTCTGACTTCATTTTCTCAAATTTGCAACAAATAAATAAATTGAATTGTGAGATATAAACTAAGTTTGAATTGGAGAAAATGACATAAAAAAAAAAAAATTACACAATTGATCTTCAACTGATTACAGGCTCTTGCTCTATGCAGACAGGCATTTTACTCTTAAGACTTCTTGTTCACATGTATTGATGTCACTTTTCTCCAGCAGAGGTCTCCCCAAAAGCCAAGATCGTCTTGGCTCCAACCACCACTTCATCCAGCCGTCGAAGCTCAGGGAGAAACCTAGGCGTCCACGAGCTGTCAGCCTGTGAACTGCTCACTGTGGACCTGGTCAGACACGAGGACAGCTGGCCCTTCAAGAAACTGGTGTCCAGAACTCAGGTAGTGCATTTAGAAGCTAAGAGCTGTTCGCACTTATACACAAAGTCATAGAGCTCCCATTCCTGGTCGGTTTACGACCAGCTGTACTCTTAAATAATCTATGCAGTTGCTATGTGACATCCCAGTTTCACACAGAGGCATTATTTTCATGCTTTTAATGACTACTTTTATTGCACATATTTTTCCAGGTGCCTGATTACTATGATATAATCAAAAAACCCATCGCCTTGAGCACAATCAGGGAAAAGGTTAACAACTGTGAATACCAAACTGCTGGTAAGTCATTTATTTTGTTTTGTGGAAGGTTTTCTCAACACAAATTGACTTTCAAAAACTCAGTATATTGAGCATATCAATATAATTTAGAATAAACCATATCTAACCCACTTTAACAGCTTGATAAAGTTGTACAACATAAATCATTGCTAAATGTAGCTTCTTTTGTTTTGCTAATCCCACAGCGGAGTATATCGAAGATGTGGAGCTTATGTTTTCCAACTGTCTGGAGTACAACCAGCGCAACACCAACGAAGCGAAGGCCGGTCTGCGGCTTCAGGCTTTCTTCCATTCTGAGCTTCAGAGACTCGGCCTGGCTGAACGCATGACCCCTCCACAGAAACGGGCACGGATGTAAACAAAAGCCCCCGTCTTCCACTCAAACGCACCAACTGGCCAAGGCTGAAGGCCAGTTCATAATCCACTGTCTAATTATGTTGTTCCGTGGCATTTGTGGAATGTTCATGAACATTCCAGTGTGGTGTGACTCATTAAAAATTCTACCTAGCTCTTGTTCATGAGATATTTTATTTGCAATGTGTAGCGTGCAAGCAAAACGGCACTTGAACACGGATACCAAACGGCATTTATCTTCACAGCTAGTGACAGGAATATAAGTCGTTCTTAAATCCTATGGAGCAAAGTCCTTTACTAGCAGAAGAAACAAACTGTGCTGTGAAGAAAAAAAATTGCACTGTTTTCTATAAAGTTGTTTTGTGTTTGCATATTAACTCAGGACAAAAAACATGTTTTTGTCATCAGTTGCAAAATGGTGCATTTTTGTTTTTGTTGTTTTTTTTTTTTTTTTTTGTACCTCATCTGCTTTTCTAGACTACTATTTTGTATAGATTTTTACAGACCTGAGTCTCCATTTTGAGGATAAATTAAGTTTCACAGCTCAAAGGAACAAATAGAATTTCTGTTTTCTAGTTGTGAATAGTTGTAAGATAAACTCAGTTCTTTCATTCAGGTCCCTATAGCTTGCATAAACACTACGTAGGAACCAAACCATCCCATTGTGTTGCTTCCCTTTTCAGTTTTTGGTTATTTATTTAGATTTGGGTATAATTTGCTTCCTTTATTTATGAAATTGTCTTTATAGGTTGTGTTTTCCCCCTCTTGTCCATCAGAAAGCTGTATAAATCAGTTTTCCTCTCATGGGTCTTAAGATTCATTTTACCTGCTGTGTAAATCTTTTTTTCTGTATGTAAAATAAATTTTGTTAATATTTGGCTTGACCACTTGTTGTCATCACTTTTTCAGATATGCATAAATTGTATGTTTTGGAGTTACACTACCCGTCAAAAGTTTTTGGACGGTAAGATTTTTAATGTTTTTTAAAGTCTCTTTTGCTCACCAAGCCTGCATTTATTTGATCCAAAGTACAGCAAAAACAGTCAAATTGTGAAATATATTTACTATTTAAAATAACTGTCTTCTATTTGAATATTTTTTAAAATGTAATTTATTTCTGTGATTTCAAAGCTGAATTTTTAGCATTATTACTCCAGTCACATGATCCTGCAGAAATCATTCTAATATTCTGATTTGCTGCTCAAAAAACACTTATGATGTTGAAAACAGCTGAGAAGAATTTTTTTCAGGTTTCTTGGACGAATAGCAAGTTCAGAAGAACAGAATTGATCTGAAATAGAAATCGTTTTCAACATTATAAATGTCTTTATCACTTTTGATCAATTTAAAGTACCTTGCACATACATATACACATGCATGCATACATATACTGACTCCAAGCTTTTGAATGGTATAGTGAATACAAAAGCTTTTTTTTTTTTTTTTCAGGTAAATGCTGATCTTTAGATCATTCTATTCAAGAATTGTGAAAAAGTACTCAACTGTTTTAAATTTTTATAATAATAAATGTTTCTTAAACAGCAAATCAGCATATTAGAATGTTTTCTAAAGAATAATGTGACACTGAAGACTGGAATAATGATGCTGAAAATGTAGCTTTGATCACAGGAATAAATTACATTTTAAAATATATTCAAATAGAAAGAAGTTATTTTAAATGATAAAAATATTTCACAATATTACTGATTTTGCTGTATTTTGGATCGAATAAATGCAGGCTTGGTGAGCAGATTTATTTAAAAGAGATTTATTTAAAAGCATTAAAAATCTTACTGTCCAAAAACTTTGGACTGGTACTGTAGCTGCACTTTAAATGAAGATTGTCCAGAAAAAAAATAACCCTGGCTTTGTCTGTTTTAGTTGTGTACCCTGTATAACATTTAATTAGGTTATTTTAAAGTTTATAACATCATCAGCTAATGTTTTGTAATGTTCATGACTTACAAGTTTGTTAAACATTCTCACATTTTCATTACATTTAAGCGATTGTTGTTTTAAACAGTATTATGCTAAGCTGTCATTCAAACGCTTGGTTTCTCTAGTGGCATATATTGTCTATTTCATTGCCAAGTGTCCCAATGACAGTGCATATGCTCGATTAGCCCTTCACTGCGGCTGTGCAGTGATGTCTCTCTCTCTCTCTTTCTCGCTCTGTCTCTCTCTCACACACACTCGCACTGTCTCGGCTGTTCACATTCCCAGATAGAAGTACCAAGAAAATAATCGTTCATTGATTCACCGCATCGGACAGCATGGTAAGCACAGGTCTTCTCTCACACATCGTTCATTTTTAATTCATAATACATGTTATAACATCATTTTGAAACTCTTTCTGTCAAACTTTTGATCGGTGACTGTCACGTTTTCAGCTCCGGCAGGATATGTAATGCGGCGCTGTGGCGCTCTAGCGAGGTCCGTGATTGTATGCGCTCCGCTTGAAGAATATGAAGCTGTATTCGGGATTAAGTTTATTTTGTGGTTAACCAAGTCGCTTTTAGTTTGATATAATCTATATCTCAGGCCTGTACCCCGAGGCGGCCATTTTAAGCTAATTTTAGCCGGTGCTTTAATCACTCTGAGCGCACTCCTCTCCAACTTTTACTCACGGGCGCTGGAGAAGCAAATGGTCGGGGGTGAATTGATGGACTTATACGAGTATAATCAGATCTGAACGAGCTGTTTATTGCTGTCAGATGCCTATTGTGTGTCCTGGGGAGTGAATTAGGCTACTTGTTCATGATTCAGTTGGATTTAGTGGCCATAGTGTGACTGAGAGAGAGACTCGGAGCTCTACACCAGCTGCTCGGAGCGCGTCTGTGCGCCTGCGCCATGACTGCCTATTAACTTACTGTTAAATACTTCACACTTGCTAGTGCTTTCGATACTAGTAACTATTACAGTAGTTCACACTACTTGTTTAATAAATATTAAATATATAAAAAAAATAGCTAAATATCAATTCAGTATATTTTATAACTACTAACCTAATGCTTAGCGTTATTTCAGTACTTTAGTATCGACTAGTAGTCATTATTTTGTCACTAGTATATATACCCACTTTTTTCTTTAACGCGGAAGTAAGGTTATGGGGGCGACTTCCGGTTCATTAGCCGCTATAGGGAAATAACAAGATAAATAACACCATACAGTAAACGTTAAAACTCCACTACAAATCAGTGTGTTCATAATTAAGATAATACATTAAAATAATATGGTAAGACACATCAATTTGCAATATCAAGCAGCAAAACAAGCTGTTTTGTACAACTAAAAAAAGCTGGACGCAAAAGAGACAGGAAAACATAACCTGGCTGTGCCCACTCTTACCTTAGGTTGGATGGTAATTGTAATTTATAATAGTTTTATAATAGTTGTTTGTAACAAACAAACATATTTATATTTATAAGTTCTGACAAGAATTTATTTAGGTTGATATTAACGTTTTAGTTGGACTAGTATTTGTTTTTAAATGTAACTATTTCTTAGACATTATAAATAAATGGAATAAGAAAAAAGGAAGCAGGTAAGTAGTAGGAACTAGGTTGATATTGTTTTGTTTATTATTTATATGTTTTAAATATTATTATTTTACTGCTTAAATGATTAATCGCGATTAATTGTATCCAAAATAAAAGTTTTTGTTCACACACATCATATATTTTGAAAATATTTGTGTATTTACAGGTATATATTTATATTCATATAATTTATATTATATATAAATAAATAAATATAAATAAATATAACATAACATATTTTTCTTAAATATATACATGCATGTGTGTGTATTTATATATACATAATAAATATACACAGTACACACACATATAAACAAAAATTTAATTTTGGATGCGATTAATCGTGATTAATCGTTGCCCAGCGCTATAAATTATTAATAGTTTAAAGGTTTAGTTTAAAAAAACAAGCATATATAATCTAAATATAAACAAATATTTTAAGTATTTTTGCTTCTCAAGTAAATTTATCTTAATTTAAGAATGTTTAAAAAAGAAAACAAGACAAATACTAAGATTGGTCGATTGGTTTCAGTGCAGCTAGAGTAGTTAAGTAGTACCAGTATCTAATTAAGTTCTTATCTGAATCTCTAGTAATTACCTTTGGTTACTAATATCAAATTTTAATCCTCTAATGTTTCATTTTAGTCTTCTAATAACATGTAATAAAAAAATCATTAAAACTAGTGCTGGGCAACAATTAATCATGATTAATCACATCCAAAAGGTTATTTTGTATATAATATATGTATGTGTACTGTGTATTTAAATACACACATATGCATGTATATATTTAAGAAAAATATTTTATGTTTATATATATATATAATATAATATAAATTATATGAATATATATATATATGTATTATATAAACAAAAGCTTTTATTTTGGATGTGTTTATTCACGATTAATCATTGCCCAGCACTAAGCCAGTATAAGAATAGTTTCTAGGGAACATATAAAAATACTTGGTAATCAGTAAGTTTTGAGGAATAGATTTTAAAATGGCATGCGAGTAGTGTAGAGAGGTTCATTTAGCTGTTTACACTGCTTTGTTTCAGTGGATTAACGCTCAGTTCAACCTTCCAAGGGCCTCATTTGTTTTGAGGGTGAAGTGTCATTGATCATGAATCCAAATGTCTTTAAAAAGTCCCAGGAGGGGCTCTCATAGTTGTATTGTGGCCCAGGCACCCCACTATGACTTGGCCTTGTGGTCCATTTTGGACCGGGACTGAGAGATTTGAACTGTAGTGACAGACCAGCTGGCTATGCGCAGCACGTACGTGAGTCAGGGTTTGTGAGCAGCACCGGATCACTCAACGCCAGCGAGGTGATCCAAATAACACGCCTCGATACCTCTAATATTGCCTGGTGAATTCATACAGTAGTTATTTTTTGCTATGGATGTGCATTATGATGCTGGTGACTGTCTGTATTCATCTCAAACTCATTCTCATTCTCATCGCAGGCCTCTGGTGTCACAGTCAGTGATGAAGTCATCAAAGTCTTCAATGACATGAAAGTACGGAAGTCCTCGACCTCAGACGAGGTGAAAAAGCGCAAAAAGGCAGTGCTGTTCTGCCTCAGCGACGACAAGAAGAAGATCGTCGTAGAGGAGGGCAATCAGATCTTAGTTGGAGACATTGGAGACACTGTCGATGACCCCTACGCCTGCTTCGTCAAGCTCTTACCACTCAACGACTGCAGATACGGCTTATATGATGCCACTTATGAAACTAAAGAGTCCAAGAAAGAAGACTTGGTATTTATATTTTGGTATGTAGTCTGATTGGCATGGTAGTTATTTTGGATTGCAAAGGAGTGGAAAATTTATGGTTAATTTCTGGAATCTTATAAAAAAAAAAAGTATAATTACAGATACATTTTGTTTTATATTTTATTTTTTATTAATTATTTATGCATTTATAAAAAAAAAAAAATTAATTGGTATTTTGATTTTAATTTAGTTTGAATTCTTCATTAGTTGTTTTTATTAAATTTGCATGTTTGGAAAAGCACTATTAATTTAGTTTTTTTATTTTAAGTTCCATGTGTTAGTTCTATTTTTTTATTCTTATGACTTGTTTGATCTGCCTATAGCAATGTCTAACTTGTCTAACTGGTTGAGGTTTTTTTTTTTCGTTTTTAGAATACACTGATAGTTTAACATCAGGCTTGGGAAATTAATTATGTCAAACCATCCAACACTGACTAATCATGAGTCATTTTATATTTTAAATTATTTATTTTTATTTCAATCAGTGTAAATATTGTTTTGATCTATAAAAAAGCTTCAGAAAATTGTAATAACCATGCTGTTTGTTGCTTTTCAATTCAGTTTGTTAGCATGTGTACTGAGTGTTGGTGTTTTTGATGTTTTGGTGTTTTTAGGGCCCCCGAAGGTGCGCCATTAAAAAGCAAGATGATTTATGCTAGCTCAAAAGATGCCATTAAGAAGAAGTTTACAGGTGAGTACAGTCATATTCACTAAGAATACCCATAATGCATATATAGATAGATAGATAGATAGATAGATAGATAGATAGATAGATAGATAGATAGATAGATAGATGTAAAAAAAAAAAATTAAATATTAAATATTATATTTAATATATTTATTAGATTATTTTATTATTAAATATTAAATTAATAGTTAATATACAAAATATATAATATATAAAATATATAAAATACAGATCCTAAAATATTAAAGAATATTAAAGTTAAAAATTAAAGTTAATATAGATTAACTATATATATAACTATATATAAATCATAGATATATTTTTTTAAATATTATATATAAATTATTATAATAATAAATCATAATTAAATAAATAAATTGTAATCTTAATTACTTATTACATTACTAGTTAATACACAAAATGTATAAATATAAAATATATAAAATACATATATATAAATTATAGTACAATATACATATATTTTTAAAATATTTTTATATAAATTGATATATATATATATAAATTGTCAAACATCCTTTAGCCATAGTGTTTTTGCTTTACTTCTTTTGCACTGAAGAATCGATCAGGATAAGACAATGAACAAAGAAAGCATGCTTAAGTTCATATTGCCATTGGAAAAAAACACTCCAGTAGTACACTATTTTTTATTTAAAGTCCTTATTTTAAAACGTAATGCAATTATGCATCCTTTTTCAGGTATCAAACACGAATGGCAGGTTAATGGTTTAGACGACATTCAGGACCGCTCAACCCTGGCAGAGAAGTTGGGAGGAAGCGTGGTCGTATCGCTGGAGGGGAGACCATTGTAAACTCAACAGCCATGTGCCATCTGGATTCCACACGCTTTATTTTAGCAGCTTTCTCTATCATTTGATCCTGAAGGAATAATCCTAGTTTGTCTTTATTTCCATTTTCTTTTCTTTTTTTTTAGTTTTTTTTTCCACATTAAGGAGATCTCATTAACATATGTAAAAAAAAAAAAAAAATCTACCAGCTGAATGCTAGCTTTTGCAGTTAGCTTTTATACGTCCCCAAAGAACTTTCTGTCTCCCTCTTTGTGTTTTGCCAAACAACAGTAGAAAGCTCGGATGATATATTCGCAGAGATATTTTATTATGCTGTAAGAGAACTATATGAGAATGCTGTACGTTAATGCCTCACAGCAATGCGTTAACCGGTGACAAGCACTTTACACGTTTGAAACTATTTATTTGAACTCTTCTAGCTAATCTGGCTCATTTGACATGGCGAACACATAAAGTCTATGCAGATAAAACAAAGCACTTTTCGTTTTTTACACTACCAGTTGAAGGAGGACTTTGGAATTTCTGTGTCTGTCAGCCCGGAATAGAAGTTACCACAGTTTTCATTCCTGTTACGCATACGGACATAAACAGATGGGTTCTGAGCTCTTCCACTGCAGCCTTTGATTCAAACGCACCTCTGAACGTGAAGGCCGAGCTGCTTGGAATGATTTTTCTTTTTTTTTTTTAACACTACATGATAACACAATATTATCTGTAAAGATGGCAATATTTGCAGCCTGAAGTGAAACATTGTTTTTGAGATTGAGGAAGGTGCCACTTTGAAATAAAATCTCGTGGCGGAATTCTTGGATGGATTTCTTGGCTCAATTAAATGGTCGCTCATTTCAGCAGAGTGTGAGATCATGTGACTTCAGTGAGACGTGATGATGTGTGAGATGTGTTTGCTTAGACATCAGAACCATCTTCACTGAAGAAATAATATAATCATTCTTATTCATTAACATTATTTTTTTTAAAGTTCTAAATCAAGAATCTATTGTTCTATGTGTCGTTCTAACTATCTGTCGTTCTATCTGTCACTCTATCGTTTTATCTATTGTGTTCTATCATTCTGTCTATTGTTCTGTCTGTCACTATCGCTCTGTCATTCTATCATACTGTCTGTTGCTCTATCATTCTATCTGGCGTTCTATCTATAGTTCTCTCTGTCACTCTATCGTTGAATCTATCTATCTATTGTTATATCTATCTATTTTTCTATT
>JAHKKF010471095.1:0-13535 GCA_019740295.1 Labeo calbasu | reverse complement strand
TTTTTTCTGTTTCTTAAGACAGACTGGATTGAATGATGGAGAGATCAGATCTCTGTTTGCACAGGGAGTCTGACAACAGCCTGTGCTCCATACAAAAATCTCACTGGATTATAATAATTAATGGCAAAATGAATGTTTAGAAATGTAAACTGATATTTCCTACTGACACACTACAGCAAAAGACTGACTTTAACTGACTTTAAAACCATTTTTTTAGCTGATGAAAATACTAGTGGCCTAAGACTTTTGCACAGTACTGTATATAACAAATGAATACTCAAAATAATTACACTAACAGTCTGCCTTTTACTGCGATTTATTCGAGTTTGTGGGTTGGGTTCTTTTTCTTAACAGAGAACACAATATAAAGCACAGGACGTTTATTGATTCAGTGTAAAGAATGAGTTCAGTATGACTGCTGTAACTTACTTTAGTGTGTTTCTGATGTTCTTTGCTCAGAATATGAATTGCGTCTCCATATCGTCCTTCTTTGATCTAATAAAGAAAGAAATAAGCTTAAGTAAAAAGCCAGTCCCTTCGGGGGGAAAAAGAAAAGAAAATCGTTTTGCTAAAAGTGCGAATGCAAGCAAACAGCATAAGAGACCAGTGGTAACTAAGCTAGCCTGTTAGCTCGTGCAGCTAATAACTCACCATTTTGTACACGGTAGCCGTGTATTCGCCGTCTTTAATCGTTGTTAGCGGCATTATCGAACCCAAACGCTACATGTACCTTTATCCCATAAACAAAAACGTCAAATTTTAGAAAGTTGAAGATACAACCCTCTGTGTTTTCACAGACACGACGCAGCCATCCTGTCTCTTAGCAACCGTCCCAGAAACGGATGTGACATAATCGTTATATCATTACTCCATTGGGTCTCTGGTCTCTGCAGAGGCTGAGAGAACTCATTTATGCTTTAGAAATTCTGTAATTTTAATACATAAGATACAGTATTTCAATAAGTTGTTAATTTCTTCATTTTATAGATAGATAGATAGATAGATAGATAGATAGATAGATATTATCCAAATACAATTTTTCAAATTTGATTTATTTTACATGGAAATGTCAGAACACACTTTAAAAGTGCATGCTAGCTTTAATGGTTACTAAACAAGCTAAAATCATACTATTTAGCATTACACAAGCATTACAGAGTCACAAATGAGCAAACAAATTCTTACAGAACTCTTTGGACCTCAAGGAAGAGTTTTGAAATTCAAACCATAGTGGCTTGCTCATACAAGCCAAGGGTTTGGAAAAGATGTGTGTGATGAAGGAATGTTTTAAAACAGGAGGGAGTGTTCTTCAGTCTTGGGACAGACTGGTGGAGCAACCAAGGCACAGAACTCCAGGAGCACTCCAGAGCACACATCTTCCCAAACTCTCTGACTGGTATGTAAACATGGACATTTAGATCTACACACTACTATAATTGCAAAAGTGTTTTAGCTGATTTTGTATCTATGTACAGATTTTATGCATTCTGTATATTTCTGTACTTTTTAAAAAACATATATATATGTATTTGCAATAAGTTAAGTTAATTTAAACATAAATGTTTATTTCTCATTTTTATTCCATTTTCACATGCACATTGTTTTAAAAATGTAGCTTTCTTACAGACCATGAGGAAAATGTCATGCACAGCTATCAGGCAAGTCGGCACAGATTGTGCCCTGAAACCAAATATGGTCTTTATGCACCAATATTATTTTTAGGATTAAGATTAATAGTGAGTTTAGTAGCACAGGGCTTGATTTATCTCTCAGTAAACACATATCATCTGCTTAGAGGAGAGGAAAAGACCAAGGCAGTCATTTTAACATTTTCAAGAGGAGGAAATGCACTTTCAGTAGTTAGTTTCAGTAACTACACATGTAATCTAAGTTTCTGGGTATAATTGTACAGGAAACATAAAGAGCCAGGATGATTTTCAGGGTGAGCCTGTTGTTCCTGACCATAACTGTGGTCGTAGTCTGTGGTCAGAAAAGACGCCTCGCAAAAGAGGAGTGGAACTACCGTGATGGCTGTAAGTGGATGTCTTCTTGACTTGTTTCATAAAACACAAACCGGTTGATTTATGTGTTAATGTTCTTGCAGTTTTTTTTGTTTGGATAAACCTGAAAATACTCCTAGATAATATCACCGTGGTTGCATTTGATAAAAATGTCAATGATATTGCTTTTCTGGTCTTCAGCTGAGAGAGTAAGTATGCGAGGAGTTGCAAATCTGACTCAAGTGCTTGATGACTGGAGGTTTGACATCCTGAACCAAGTAAAAGGACTCCTGCAAAACGACCATCAGTCCTTGCTGCCTGACTACTCCAGGTACGCTTTCATGAGGTTCAGTGCATTACATCAAACTCTCAGATTCAGGCATTCTTTCTATCCGCAGAGAGAAAACAGCAGGAACGCAACATTGTTATTTTGGTATCTGCAGCTATGTCAAAATGCGAACTGTGTTCTTTCAGAGCAGAACATTTCATTATGCTGGAAACCTTGCAAAATATTTTATGTGCTTAATGGGGAACTTCCTGGCTCCTTATGGTTTGGAATCTAGTCATGTTCATATTCCTCAAAGCCCAAAGCCAACCAGAGACTGCGCTATATTGTGCTGCTCTCATATTTCTCTTTCTCTTTAACTCTTTCCAGGATCCAGCCTCTCTCTGAGGCGCTGGGTGACTTGTACAAAGAGTTCAATGCCCTGAAAATTCATCTTGGTGAGCTGACCGAGAAGTTTGGACCTTTGGAAACCTTCGTAGATGAACTGAAGACCGAGAAAGCCAGCGCGAGCGCCAGCGCGAGTGCGAGCGCAGCACCTGCTAACCCGGCGCGCAGACGGGTCCTGAAGAAGACGCCTGTCTCCTAAACGGCCGTGTTTGAGTAGAGCTGGATCTCTTCTGTCATCAAACCACTATAGATTCCTTTAGCAGCCTTTTCTTTGAGCTTCTCACTCTTTTGGCATCTTGTTGCTGTATGTTGCTGGGAAACAGGTAATAAACAATATGCTGAACATTGTGAATGTCCCTCTATGTGGTTTGGGTTGTATCTAAAAGCAGCAATTTAACTGTGACAGCCCGTTCTTAATTAACATTGGACCCAGCTGTAACCACAGGACTTTATATTTTTTTTTTAGAATACCTTCCATTGCTCGTAATCAAAAGGAAACAAATAAGCATTTGTTATTCAGTATGAGAGTATTACATTTAGCTGTCTTTAATCCTGTAGTTGGAATTAGTCTGCATGAGTATATTCAAATATGCATGACTGTCAGTGAACTGATATGTGGCATTTGCAGCTCTCAAAATGATCAATGGCTCGTACAGGTATAAACTGATTATGTACAAGCTAAGAACATTTCAGGAACAATAAATTGTGTTTTTCATTGTGTATTTATGCTTATAATCGGATGAGCATGGTAATTAGATGCTTAATATCTCTTGGCTCATATCTGCCATCTCATGTAAGCTATAATAAATTCAGACTGTTGCATTCACTTCTAAGTTTCAGTGTGTTAGCTAACTTTTGACATAATTAGCTTTGTGCATAGTAGTTTGGTGTTTGTTTTGTGTAATAGCCAACCAGCTTTCATTATCTGTGTTTGTCTCATCCCATTTTCTCAGTCTCGCAAACTTACGAGAAGCTCTATCTATCTATCTATCTATCTATCTATCTATCTATCTATCTATCTATCTATCTATCTATCTATCTATCTAACAGTTTTTCTGCAAGCAAAATTCAAGAACACCAGGCAGCAGTAGAAGAGAGGTCCTTTTTTTTGAACACTGTTTATACCATACTTTATGACCAGTGATTTGGTAATATAAGGTCTTCTGTAGCACTTTATTACTATAATTCAAAATGCACCCCCTCATTAAAACACACATAAACATAAGAGGCAGCTCTATTATTTATTGACTCTGTGACAGTTTCGCTCTGAGCTCCAGTCAACAGCAACTGCATATACAGTGGCCTGTACAAGTATTTGCGACACTTTTAGAATTGTTTTATATTTTATATATCGCAAATATATTCTTTAATTCATAATTGAACCTTCGCAAAGACCCGCCCCCCTTCGTTATTGTTGCTCATCAGTTCTCACAAAGTAAAAAATACATCGCAGAGCAAAGAGAAAACTGACAACATGCTGACAGACAAGACAAAGCAGGTTACTTTTGGTACAAAACAAGGTCTCAGCTTTCAAATTTTGTACAATAAATACCACTTGTCGTTCTTTGAATGAAAATAAAACATGAATGGAAAAAAGAACTTATCTTGTTTCAGCTGCGGAAAGACGTCAATACACATTATTTTTCAAGTTCAAGATAAACGATGTTAATCTACTCTGCTGTCTGGTTTCTTTGTCGGATAGAATGGTCGATTCTGGTTGGCACAGATCGCCCAGTGTGTGCCGACATATGGTGCAACTGTGCTGCCGGCGACCCGAGTTCGATCCCCTGTTTTGAGGTCCTTTACTGACCCAATGCTTTCCTGTCTGCTCTCAACTGTCCTGTCAAATAAAGGCAAAAAGCCCCATAAATATAGCTTAAAAAAAAAAAAAAATGATAGATTCTGTGTTATGATTGGTCAGATCACGTCAGTCAAAATCCCTGCGAAGTGTCAACTGTGTCTAAAGTGTTTAAATTTGATACTCCATATTGTACTCACATCCAGGGACTTATTTATGAAACAATTTTTGTATATGTGACCCTGGACCACAAAACCAGTCACAAAGGTAAATTTTATGAAATTGAGATTTATACATCATCTGAAAGCTGGATAAATAGGCTTTCCATTGATGTATGGTTTGTTAGGATAGGACAATATGTGGTCCAAGATACAACTTGTCCAAGACAAGATACAACTATTTGAAAATCTGGAATCTGAGGGTGCAAAAACATTAAAAGCCTTTAAAGTTGTCTAAATAAAGTTCTTAGCAATGCATAATAATAATCATGAATTATGTTTTGATATATTTACGGTTTGAAATTTACAAAATATCTTCACGGAACGTGATCTTTGCTTAATATCCTAATGATTTTTGGCATAAAAGAAAAATTGATCATTTTGACGCATACAATATATTTTTGGCTTTTGCTACAAATACACCCGTGCTAATTAAGACTGGTTTTGTTGTTTAGGGTAACACATAAACTGTTCACAAACCATTCTTACATAAATTGCTGCAGTTAATTCAATGTGTTCATGCACATTCATTCAATAATTTATGTAAGCATAGTTACACAATTGATTTACACACTAACTTATTTGTTTTTCACAAATGAGGCCCACAGACCACAGACTGTGATGAATAAATGTGACCGCCAGGAGGAAATACAATGTTGTGTCTCTATGAGTAAGCCTATATATTAAAAAGTGGTTAGGACACTGTGGTCATGAAGTCATGTACAGCTCAAACAATCCAAGTAATTCCAGAGTTACCATACCACATCTTTTTATGTCTGTTATATCATCTGTGTCCCAGAGGAACAACACCAACAGACAGCATCGGCAAAAGATATTAAAATAACTATGTTCACAATGTACACTCGATGACGGAGACATATCATAAATCATAAATCTCAGAAGGAAGTCTCTTACATCTTTGAAGATTTATGAAGCAACACACTCAAAGGAGGGCAGAAAATGTGTTGCACAGCCCTACATTGTATAATCATCTCCTATTCCCATAAGTATCTTGAGCTGTAAATTCATTTTCATGACTGTAATCCGTCACTGGTGCTTTGGAATTTGAAAGTTATTGAAAGATTTGACAGTATCTTCCTTTGTTGCTCATCCATATTAAAGCATTATCTTACAGAACATTAAGTCATTTACTCACCTTCACGCTGTTCTGGGTTTCTTTCTTTTGTCTGTGGAACACAAATGGAGATGTTAGGAAGAATGTTCATGCTGCTCTTTTCCAACAGTGAATGGGGACTGATGCTTTCATGCACCAACAATGACAAAAAAGAATCACAATGAAAGTAGTGCATTTGTGTTCCACTGAGGAAAACAACTCATACAGGTTTGAAACAACATGAGGATGCGTAAATTCTGATATTTTCATTTTTAGGTGCACTATCTATCTAAGAATGATTTAGTAATAAGTCTAATCAGATAGCATGTCAGTATTAGCTGTAGTCATTTTAATGTCTGTTCCTCAGATATGCAAAGAACAATGAAGAACAAGATATGTAAGACAAATTAATGTGGAAATAGCCATACTTGTGGGAGGTTGTTGTCTTTTAACAGAATTATTTCACTTACTATTATAATTGCTTTTGGTAGATCAAATGCTCTTTTATGCTTATCTGATCTCGTTCTAATTGAGTTTCTATTTTTTATTGAAGATGCTATTTATATTAAAGATGTTGAAATGATTTGAACATAGTATCAAGATATAAACTGAACTGATTGTATTAACAAGCAATTAAATGTTATTTAAGTGTTAAATAATGAATAAAGTGTTACATTAACATTCTAGAAATAATTGGCTTCATGAAATACTAATTTGCGAACACTTTTGATTTAAGACTGACTTAAAGAGAACCTTTTAAACCAGGGTCAGAGCGAGGCATTTTGACCATTTGGAACATTTATGACTTATATGGCTTGAACACTCGGTACAGCTTTAACCTTGAGTCATGGACCACTTACGTCATGCGAGTCTCATAGTTCTGGGAAAATGGTCATAAGGGGCATCTTTTATTGATTTCTCAGTCATTTACAGAGTGTAATCAAAAGCTCAATTGTAAAATTGAGATGGCGATTTTAAAAAGTTGGGAAGGACAGTGACTGCACTGGAATGATGAAGTTCCACATTTATTAGTTTCTGTTGAGCTATCTGGTTTGATTCAAGGCTGGAGCCCAGACAATGTCAGCACTTAAAAAAAAAAAAAAAACACCTCCTACTGCAAACTAAGTGAACTGCAATCTCTAGCCTCTGACTCCGAGGACATTTGGTATTGCTGTCATAAATTCATAATAGATCCATATTGGATATATGGCAGCAATGTAGTTATGATTTCAACAAGCTATCATTAAATGAGAGATCAATGCATGTGTAATACCATAAATTAAAATTAAAATAATGCATTTTTTTTCCAGTTTGAATAATTTGCACAGCAATAATATTTTAAAGAGAGAGTTCACCCAAAAATGAAAATTCTGTCATTAATTACTTAAGACCTTCGTTCATCTTCAGAAAACAAATTATGATATTTTTGATGATATCCAAAAGCTTTCTGACCCTGCATAGACAGCAACGCAACTAACATGTTCAAGACCCAGAAAGGTATTAAGGACATCGTAAAAATAGTCCATGTGACATCAGTGGTTCAACTGTAATTTTATAAAGCTATGAGAATACTTTTTGTGCGCAAAGAAAACAAAAATAATGACTTTATTTATTTGTTTCTGCAGAAATCAGAATGCTGGCTCCTTCGTCAGCAGCATTACACGCATATATTGTGGTATCAGTGGTTACGTTGGACATGGTCGTAAAAAAAAATTCTGTCATAATCTTTTATTACCCGTCATTTTAATTTTCATATCTTAATTATATTAACACATTTAATTGCTTTTATCTTTATTTACATTTTAATTTTAATCACAAACCTACAGGATGACAGCGCAGTTTTTACAAAATACAGCGTAACAAAATACGCTAGTGCTGGGTAAAAAAAAATAAAAAATTAGATTTTTAGATTTTAATAGATTCTCATTTTAATGTACCAAAACGTTTCATTTTTGTTCTGGATCCAGTTCTCTGCTGCTTAGTGATGGGTCGTTCTTGAATGATTTGTTCATTTTGAAGAATCTTTAATGTGACTCAGGATGAACAAGTCATCTCGGGGAGTGATTCGTTCAGTTGCGCATGCGCAACATCCTATTAGGTTCTGTACTGGAATTAGTTCACCTGTTTCAAGTCTTTGGGTTTTTGGAGTCGTTCGTTCATCTTATGAACTTATAGAGAGATGAACTAATCAATTCTCTTTCCGGCTCAGACTGCATAAATGAATGAACGACTCGAACCCGAAGACTCGAGAGATGAACTAATCAATTCTTTTTCCAGCTCACACTGCATCGGTTAAGCTTATAGGGCTGTCACATGATGAACGAACGACTCAAACTGAAAACTTGTCAGATAAGAGGTGAGGTGAGCTAATCATAGATTAAAGACAATGAATTAATCTTTTCTGTTTCTTATAGGATTACAGTTTTGTCTTGTTTGTAGTGTGATCAACATTTGTGTAAGCAGTAGATGTGTTAGGGAAGTAACACGTAACATTTTTATTATATTTTGCTAAAATGAACGAAAAGATCCGTTCATTTTGCTGAAGGAGACTCAAAGGTTAAATGGTCGGTAAAATGATCCGAACTTCCCATCACTACTGCTGCTACACTATAGCGCACTCGCCACTAACTGGACAGGGGTGGGAATTACAGCTACAATTTACAATAGATCACCCTCAGTGTAATCTGTCAAAGTGACAGACGGCCTTCAGCTTTTTCCGTCACTGATATAAAAAAAAAATCTGTCAATGACGGACAATTTTCGGTTAACGCGACCTCTGCATGGTAATCTCATGAACGTGCATCGAAGACTGACATGGAACAGAAGAAATTGTTGAATGAAGTCATTATTTTTGTTTTCTTTGTGCACAAAAAGTATTGTCGTAGCTTCAGAAAATTACAGTTGAACCACTGATGTCACATGGACTATTTTAACAATGTTTTTCTACCTTTCTAGACCTTGAATGTGTCAGTTGTGTTGCTGTCTATGCAGGGTAAGAAAGCTCTCGATTTTCATCAAAAATACCTTAATTTGCATTCTGAAGATAAACGAAGGTCTTACAGGTTTGGAACAACATGAAGGTGAGTTGTCAATGACAGAATTTTCATTTTTGAGTGAACTAACCCTTTAATTTTCCATATGAGTTTCAATCAGTATAGCTTGGCATTGGGATTCTGCAAATGACTGTTTGATCTCCATGTAATCTTTGTGAAAAAGTACAGCTACATGAAAGTTTAGCTACTGTACATGTTTCTTGAAGGCAAAAAGCATTTACATATTGCTTCTCACATTAAAATACATTAGAAAAAATAAATAGCTATGTATTCTACAAGTATACAACTAACAAATAGCTTTTGAAAGTAAGCATCATAAGCTTAAAGCAGATAAATTAATGTTCAAATAATGCTTTGTTTTATACTATATGTAACAAGTGGTCCCTGCTCCATCTTTCTCTCAATCAAGGGGTCTATCGCCTAAAAGGGTTAGAGATGCTTGTCATAAGGTATTTAAAACCCTATTCACTCTCTTTACCTCTTAAAGTTGCATGCTGTTCCTGGAAAATCCTCTAGAAACTAATGTAGTCCATAGCTTTTCCAAGTATGTGTAGTCCAAGTATGCTTATAAATGCTAATAAATTCTTCCCTGCTTAATGTCTTTCTTGGATATCTTTATGTAACATGGTGTGTACTGAGGTTACACCCCGATGAAAGAGTGCACGTCAATAAAATGGAACGACAGACACGCTTTAAGTCTTGACTGAGTTTCAATCAAAGTGCACAATCTTGACCAAAGATTTAACAAGCTCTTGGAGTCTTGAGAAGTTAATCCAAAGATATTGGAGGTCTTACAACTGTGGACGCTGCCAAGATGATACAATCTCAAGAATTACGTTAACTCATTTCTCCGTCCGAGTTCAACACCAAAGCAACAAACTGCAATAACCTCAACCTAAAAGGCCAAATCAAAAGCGTTATTACATTTTAACAAATCCGTTTGAATGAGGAAAAGAGATTATTTAAAGAACTGCCTGGATGGATATTCAGCATCTCTGACTTCTCTGGGTTTTTGACTATTTTAAATGTAATAAATTACAGCCATGCCTCAAGTGCATCATTCTTGGTATCTGTGCCAGGAGCACTTACTGTGACCCCACAGAAGCTAAGAATGGTCCATTTACTGTTCGATGAAAGACTGTCAGAGCGTGCAGCTGAAACTGAATAAGTAGAAACAGAGATAAATGGAAAAAATAAACATAGGAGCTGTTTTCCTGTTTATGCCCGTTCACTGTCCTTCAGAAATATTTAACCTGCATAACTCATCCTTAAAAGCACAATATGTAAGTTTTTTTATTAAAATATCCAAAAAAACACTAGAACAGTGCTATATATTTTGCCGACTTATGTATACTTACATTATCCCAAATGTGTTCAAGAATGTTTAAATCCAGAAAAATAAGCAATTTTAACTAGTGTAACGGACCATCATAAGTCTAGTATGATAAAACAGCTCTTCTTTCCCTTACATACGCATGACCGGAAGGAGCACCATGCTTTATACTACAGTGACCTTAATAAATCTTTAATACATTAGCACATCCATGAACATGATTTCTGCCCAAGACCCGCAAATTACATCGGCTGTGGGGATGAAAAGTCCAACTCCCATGATTTCACACTCACTCACGGCATCATCAAACTACGCCTTTGTTTCTTTGTTTGTTTTGAGTATGCGTTCTCTAGTGGCAAAAACTTACATATTGTGCCTTTAAAACTTGACAAACATTCAATTTTGTAAAGCAAACAAAACACTATTTTTGTCCAAGTAAAAAAATCAGAATGAAACAGCAAAACAAGGGGATTCAAAGAGCAAGTTCATAGAAAATACAATACAGCTTTACTTCCAGTCATTGACCTGAGGTCAGATATTGAACTCTGAACTATTAAAATGAATGCAAGGACAATTCTATAAGCTTTATCTATGCTTTACATAACACTAAGCTGCTAAAAATAACAAATTACGCATATGGGATTTGACATACAATAGCTCAGGAGTTCATTGTCCTGGCTGTAATAAAATAAATCTCTGCATTTGAGAATTTTTATGTAATATATGACAGTACAGATATATTTAATAGAACAACAAATAGCACATTATATATGGAAAGAAAAAAATTGTATGGTATAGACAGACTTGAAAGATCAGTCAAAATACAAGAGATATAAGAGTTTGAAGAGATTTTGAATTTTTCCTATTTTTTAAAATAGCTACATCATTAAAATGTGAAATTAACTCTTTCGACTTGAAGTGTTTAAATAGGTCACACTGGACCTCACTGGACATGAATTCATGTTTAAAGAAGTGTTCTGGTTGCACTTGACTGAGAGAGATCATCATTTTCAATTACGGCATAGGGTGGGATGGGACACATATTACACAATCTTACAGTGTCTCAAACAGCTGTGCCGGGGATTAATCGAATAAAAGAGAGATGGAAAGGAGATTAAGTGGTCCCCTTCTTTCACAGCTCTCAACCTCAAGAACGTCTTTGCAGTGTTGTCAAAAGATTATAACCATTTGACATGATGGTGATGCTGACGGAGGCTCAGCCTGCTGTCATGTGCTTTAGAAAAAAAAAACTGAGATGAAGACATCTACAGTATGTATAACAGAACCATACATTTAGTTCTGCCATATGCCCTACTTTCACAATGTGACTAGTCAAATGCTGAACGCTTGGAGGTTGTTAGAGTTCTCAGCAAGTTTTGCTTCTTTTGGAGCTTTTGACTTTGCGTTTCCACAGAAGTGACATACACCTTTGGAAAACATCTTGGAGAAATGCCAGGTGACAAAGAAATGCCGGAAGGCAACGCTGTGCTGTTAAACTGTCTGATTCCTGTTTGCGCACTATGGATCTGAAGGCCTCAGACATTTATGGATGACGTGGTAATTAAATCCGAGAAGCGACCTGCCAGCGGGGTCAAGAAACTGGAGGATTCACTCTGCAAACTGCAGCAATTAAAGAAATGTGGTACTTTATAGTATTTGATTATCATATGACAGTGCAGATCATTAAAATTACTGCCTGTGATTTATAAAGACCTTTTTTTAATGGCTGTCAGAAACTGTGTTGCTATCAAAGTTTTAATGTGTTTAGAGCGTTCGGCAATATTATTTACAAGAACATAATAAAAGATAAGGTAATACTGAGCAAAACACAAGGCTGTAACCATGTCTTGACCATTTTTAAAAAATAAAATATAAAGAAATAGAATTCTAGGAAGGAACCCAGCTAACAGATAATACTCTTCTAACTTTGGCTAATGTTTTCTCAAAGTTATTGAAAAACGTTCCTGCAGTAACGATAATAGTTTTCTCAAGGTTATATGTTATTGATAAACGCTCTAAACAAAGACGTTTTTTTTTTTTTTTGCATTGTTAGTGGAACATTCTAAAAATGTTTTGAATAATGTTCTTATAACCAAACAAGACCGTTAATACAACATCTAAAAACTGGACGTTTTGAAAATTCAAAAATAACGTTTTTATAACTTAATGGGAATGTTACGGGAACGTTTTTATAATGCAAAATTGTTAGCTGGGAAATAGAAGGAAATTCTAGGTCTAATTTAGATATGCACACATACATAAATACTGAAATTGATATTTCAATTAAAAGGGGCACTGTTTCGCCTACTGATATATAACAATTTACATCGTGTCTACACTGGATGCGACAATTGTCACGCCGCGCTGCAACAGCTAAAGTCTGTCTACACTGGACAAAACAAAGCGACCGTTGCAAATCATTTGAAGTTTTATAAATCAGTTATTTGAATAATACTGTTCTTGTGTCACAGAATGTAGTTTTAAAAGCTTTTTTGGATGAGAATATACTAGTTTAGACTTCAAATATGTGGTTTGTTAATAAGTAGATTACATTTGTTTGTGAAGGGAATGTGCCTCCAGATCTACATATATCCGTCTATGTTTGTGTGAATCATTTGTGATCCAGCTTCACTTACAGCAGAAGTAAGTATAAGGGTTTTTTGTGAATCTTTGCGATCGCCTTTCCTAATAATGTGCTAGTTAGCAAGTTTAGTGGCTAAATGCGGTAAACAGGCTTGTCACTCCACAGAGAGAAGAGAGGGGCGGGGCGAGCAGAGCTCATTTGTATTTAAAGCAGCAGCAGCCTCGACCAGAATGGGATGATATTTGCAGAGCTGATTTTGGCAAGGTAAAAAGGGTGTTGTTTTACACTACCAGAGAATTTTTAACCAAAGTATATTATAGACTTTTCATTAAGACCCTAAAGAATCATATCAACTTGTGGAAAATGGGCATCCGATGACCCCTTTAAAAATATTATTTAGTATTGGGAAATGGTGTGTTTGTTTGTGATAGTGATTAGTTACAATGTTCAGCCATTAGAGGGACACATGAAATTTCATGAGTGAGCAGTAAAGACTTTTATTTTGAAAGAGACTGAAACACGGTTGTAAACAAGGACGTTATTTTTACTTTCAACAACATCTTCTGGCCGTGGAAATGCTTGCTCTCACAATTAAAAATTCTAACATTGAGCAATTGAAGGTTTTTGATGATTCTATAGTGATCAGTCAACTGGCGGACGACACGGTTTTATTTCTAAAGAATTCTGATCAGGTTCCAAAAACTCTTCAAATTATTAATAACTTTTCTAATGCTTCGGGCATATGTCTTAATTTAAATAAAT
>JAHKKF010471091.1:0-13799 GCA_019740295.1 Labeo calbasu | reverse complement strand
TTCTTTTTTTATTTTTTGTTTATTTTTTGTTTTATTTATTCTATTTTATATTTAAGTTTTATCTTTATTTAATTTATTTTTTGTTTATTGTTTTGTCTTTTTTATTTTATAGTTTAATTTTAATTATTTTAATTTATTTGTGTTCTGTGGTGTTTTCTTTTTTCTTTTTAATTATTTTTAGTTTTTTGTGTTTAGTGTTATTTAGTTTATTTTAATGTATTTTATTTGTTTTTATGTTTTGCTTTATTTTATTTTATATGTGGTCTGTGTTTATTGTTTTCTTTTTTTTATTGATTTGTTTGTTTGTGGTTTGTTTTATTTATTTTATTTTGTATTTAAGTTTTATTTTTATTTTATTTTTACATTTGTATTTTTTGTGTTTGTTTCGGCTTTTTATTTTTTAAATTTGTTTTTTGTTCTGTTGTGTTTTGTTTGATTTTATTTTTGCTCAGTGTTGTTTATTTTTCTTATTGTTTTTGTTTTCTTTTTTTGTAGTTTATTTGTAAATGTATAGTTTTTGTTTACCGTAATGTCTTTTTATTTTATTTCTTTTTTTAATGTTTTGTTTTTGTTTGTGTTTTGAAAACCGAAACCAGCATGAAAACTCAAGTGTACTGTACCATAAAAATTTGCAAATTGTAAAAACCTGGCAACGCTTTTCAAATCAAACAGTCAGTCAATAGTACAGAAACTGTTCTGAAACAAGACTGAACAGAAACTTTTCCGCAGGCTGCTAAAATTTACTTGCCCTGCAGTGATACAGCTTGTTCTCGTATGGTACTCCTGAGGATATATTTCAACAGTTTAATGCCTGTTGTTGTTTGTTTATATTAAAATTCTGGCTTTTAAAACCACTGCAGGCTGTTAACGGTGGATATTGATTTGCCTGAGGGCTAAAGAGCAAAGTCTCATGGGGTCCAAAGCTGGAGACACATATTCCACCGCATTAGACCAGGCATGGCTGCTATTCTCAGGTCATCTCACACTATCTGAAATAAGCCCAGGTTTATCATCACAGTCTGAAAGTTGATACGCTTTGAGCAGCCAGATGGGTTTTTCATTCTTTCCTCTAAGCTTTTCCTGTGCACACGCAGGTCAGGTGGTGCAGTCTGCTAACTCATTTAAAATCCCTCCTGCTTGAGTTTCCTACAGTGATGAAAGCCATTAGTCTTCATGCATCTGCACCCAGGCATCCTAGCAGGAAAACCACCGTGTGCATTTTTGCTGTGCCAACTTTATCCACCCTTGAGTTGGTTTGGCAGTTGGCTGCAGAAAGTGCGAATTTGCATAATTGTTTCTGTCTGGAATATCCTGCCGAACCAGTGTTGTGTTTGTGCGTGTGAGTGAGTTAAACATCCAATCAGACTTTGTTTTTGACGATCACATGCCATTAAGCTGGCCTCAGCTGGAGAGGTTTGGGGATTGGGGTCAGGACATTGTTTGGGAGGAGTGAATAGCACGTTTAGTTTTGCATTTACATAATGAGCGGCTCTCCATTGGCTGATGGGTTGTGGTCTGCCCAAGTGTTTTGTCCAAACATAATTGGATGGATTTAGAGGTTGTTTTGAGAGGTTATTCACTCATTTCAGCCACCTCTGTACCAGTTAGCCTCATGTTAGCTTCAAACTGTCATTCACAGCTTTGAAGAGGTTGGCATGACTAGACTATCCTTGGCCAGCTGATGGTGTTCATTTTCATATATGAGCATATTCATCAGTATACATTCTGCATTATAGTATACTAAATTGCTGATATATATATATACAGGATTGTCAGCTACTTGTGATAACGTTATAAAGTGTCCGCTTCGAGGTAATTGCAAGTTTTAATCTCATAAAGCTGACTTTTTTTCTCAGAATTGCAGGTTTACATTTTAGCAATTCTGACTTTTTTTCCTCAGAATTGCGTAATACAAACTCTCAATTCTGACTTTTTTTTATCAGAATTGAATTGTGAGTGATGAAGTCAGAATTGCGAGATTCATACTTTATTTCACACAGTTCTGAGAAAAGTCAGAATTGCAAGATAAAAACTTGAAATTCTGACTTCTTTTCTCGCAAATTTGAGTTTTATAAACTCACAATTGCGAGTGATAAAGTCAGAATTGGGAGATACAAACTCGCAATTTCACATTTCTGAGAAATGGTCAGAATTGATAAAAATTGATTAAAAAAAAGACTTGTTTTCTCGCAAATTTTAGTTTATCTCGCAATTCTGACTTTTTTCTTAGAATTGTGAGAGAGAAACTCACAATTCTAACTTTAGTTCTTGCAATTGTGTTTATATCACACAATTCTTGGGAAAAAGTCAAAATTGCGAGATGATAACTTGAAATTCTGACATTTTTCACAAATTTTACTTTGTATCTTGCAATTCTGACGACTTTCCTTGCAATTCTGACTTTTCTCAGAATCACATGATATAAACTTGCAATTTTGGACTTTATTTCTTGTAATTTATATCACACAATTCTGACTTTACCACTCTCAATTGTGTTTATATTATGCGATTCTGGAAAAAAGTCAGAATTGCGAGATACAAACTTAAAATTCTGACATTTTTTTGCAAATTTTAGTTTGTATATTGCAATTCTGACTTTTCTCAGAATCGCATTATATAAACTCACAATTGTGAGTGATGAAGTCAGAATTGTGAGATATAAACTCGCAATTCTGACTTTATTTCTTTGCAATTTTATATCATTTATATCATGCAATTTTGGGGAAAAAGTCAGAATTGCAGTTAAAAACATGCAATTCTGACTTCTCACAAATGCTAGTTTGTATCTTGCAATTGTGAAAAATGTCAGAATTGAGTTTATATCTCCATTTGGTCTTTATTCCTCAATTGTGAATTTATTTTTTAAGAACAGTAAGTTTAAATTTTTTTTTTTTTGTTTGTTTTTTTTCTCACACAGCTGCAGTTTATCACAATTCTGAAAAAAAGTTACAGCTGTGAGATGTGAAGTCAGTTACAAGAAAAAAGTCGTAGTTATTTATTTATTTATTTATTTATTTTTTATTCAGTGGTCGAAACAAGCTTTCATGCTTACTGCTATGCTTGGTTCACTCTTGATGTATATTGAATCTTCTCAGGCCTTACGTCTGGTTTAATGTCTAATTTACAAATCCTAATGCTTTCATTTAGAGTCCTCCACATGTTCAGCCAGATTTAAGGGATTTTAGACCGTGAATATGTGAATTTTTAACAGTCTAATGGCATTACAATTGTCACATAATTTGGTTTTATATTTCAAGCCTGAAATTAAAGCAAGGCACATGTCTTTGAGGGGGCAGGACAGAATTAAATTGAATAACGAAGATGATGATGATTCTTATTTCTGCATCCCACTGTTCAGTGTGGTGGTCGTCATAGTAACAGGCTTAACTTTTGCTGTGGCTTGCGTGAGCAGTGCTGATGTAGGAGACATTGATGGAATGGCTACATAAAATCATTAGAGCTGTGTTTTCTTTTAATGTGAGTGCGTTTTCCTTATAGGTTTTAGGGACTTTGAATACATATGTGCAGGTATTTACATGGGCTTTCAATAAAAAATCCTTTCACATTTACTCTTTCAATTGAAAATAGCAGAATGAAAGCTGTCTGCGTCATAAGACATACAGAAACAGACATGAGTGCCCCACACATGTGCGTTTGTGAGCAAGGCCTGCCTTGCCGGCTGTCCACCTGTTTTTCGGCCCCCGTGTTGATCTTCCCATCTCATCAGTGTTCTGATATGACTGGTGATCACAGTGCATGATGGGGGATGCATTTATAGTCCCTCTGTGCATTTTGTTCCAGGAAAGAGGGGCAGAATAACTGCAGTAATATAAATCCCTGTGTTTTACCCACTGCTCCAGTTTCCATTTGGCCTTAGGTCAGAGGTGTAATCACTCTTTATTTAGTCTCTGTTTCTCCTGAATGACACAGGCCTGTCCTCCGTCACATTGACCATGTGAGGATGCAGGACTTGACGAAAGGACCTACTTTCACAAACCTGGGAACAGTTGTCTTTCCAAACAAACATGTGACTAACCAGCTTTCTGAGAAAGAGGCCCTCTCCAAGAAAACTCTCGAAATACAATCTATGGATGGTCCTGCAGATTTAGGACTCTATGAAATCTCTTATATTGGGACCCGAGCACCAATATTGGAATTGCTCAGATTTTTCTTCTCCAAAGTTAATCACATTTTTGAGGGCCTAAACATGCTCAAACTCATGAAACTTTGCACACATGCCAAAAGTGGTGAAAATTTACATCTGATGGGTTTCAGAAGTGGGTGTGTCAAAATAGCTCAATAGCGCCACCTATAAAATAGCAACAAAGTGCCCCTTGAGCTGTTTCACATACATGTATGAAATTCGGTAGACACATGTAACACACCAATATCTACAAAAAAGTCCATCAAAACAAAGTCTAAAACCCAGTAGAAAGTCTGTTTTTTTTTTTTTTTCTTTTTTTTTTTTTTTTCTTGCCATGTTTTGTGCCAGTTTTGCCAATTGCAGGTGTTGTGTTTAAACAAACTCCTAGAGGTTTAAACAGATCAACACCAAATTTGGTCAGTGTAATCTAAAGCCCTTTGTGACATTAAATTGCGAAGATCGTACATTTTTTTTTTTTTTTTAACAATTGTTATAATTCAGGCATACAATGCCCTAAACTTCACGTTCGATAAGAGTCCTGGCCTGAACACATTTAAAGGCCGATATTCTGTTATAATCGTAGCAACAGGAAATTACTTGTTTTACACTAAGTCAAACATACCATGTTCAGACTGCACCAAACTTCATATGTTTGATAAAAGTGTTGGCTTGAAGACATTTACATGACAATATCCAGTTATAGTCATAGCACCATCACCTGGTAGCAGGAAGTTTGGCACATATAAATGACTGGCATATTTCTTCTATATTTACCACTTTAAATGCATATTGCCCACCATTTTCCTAAAGCTACCGGGTGGTGGTGTTTTTTATTATTTTTTTTTTTTTTGCATTCTGTTTTTTCCTGTTTGTATTTTTCTGGATTCCGTTTTTTTTTTTTTCTGTTTACGTTTTATGTTTTATTACGTTTTATTATTTTCTTTAATTATTTTATTTATTTATTTTTTACCAAATACTGTGTTTTCATTTTAATGGTTTCATTAAATTTTTATATGATAAATGATATGATATTTTTTTTCTCAAATGAATGGTAAAATGACCAGGAAGTGACTCTCAGAGCAGTTCTAGAGATTGTGTATATGTTCTTGTACTATTTTGAGGCGGCAGAGGCTAAAAACACAACAAGCGTCACACGCTTCATGTATATATGTAGTAAAGGAAAAGCGTGCATTTGTGCCATTCGTTCACAAAGAACATCCAGAATTCATATTTAAAATTAGTATTTTCGCAGCTTAAAATTCACAGACACTAGTCAGTATCACGTTTTGATTGCTGATTGCCCATTTATTCATCTAAAATTTGCCAAATTCAGATATATTCTGCGTTATACAATAAATTTCATTTTTATGACTGGATTCCGCGATTCCGTCTGCGTTTTCCACATAAGGCCCTAAGATTGTCCTAGCCTTTTGCTAGTACAGCTAGATTATATAGCATAAATTAAAATTAAAAGCTTTTTCTTTTTTTTTTTTTTACGCCTTTGATAATATTTGTGTCAGTATTTATGTTTCATCTGAAATTACTTATATTAGCTGATGTTAACTACTAGCATGCTCCTTTATAATCATTGTGTCATCGTTGTGATATTAAATTACTCAACTGCAAAATCATTTCAAATAGTCCAGTATATTGAATATTCCTTATATACTTTCTAGTCTCGTACTCGACTTGTATCTCTCAGAACGAGGTGGCTCAATACCGAGCCCACCTTCTCATTTCCACTGAATAATAGATGAATTCTGTGAGATTAGCCTCTGTCCCAGAGGTGCTGCTGGGGGATTTACTCATTGCAGGGGGCTCAAACGTCCTCGACTGCAGAGAGCCTCATGCTTAATTAGTACGTTGACTTTTTATGTATAATCCACACCTCTTTCCCTTCTCTCTTCCATCCACCCATGCTTTGAAGATGGAAAAAACACCACATTTCTCTATTTCTGGGCTGACAGGTCATTTTTTGTTGCAGCAGAACAGGAAAGCTTGTTGTGATGTTGTTTGGACCGTTGCTAAGACAGCACCGTGTGCATCCCATTCGTCAGTCTTTCTCTTTTTTTCCGCCCACCCAGCCAACTGACCTCACCACCCCGCGTTCTGCTGGTGGAATGCGTTCGTCTGGATCGAATCAAGGCCTGAACACGCTCGGGGGCCCTGCTGGCCAACTCTCGAGTCAGTTGAGGGGACTGCAGCAGCAGCTGGCTTTCTGATACCTATAAATATCCTACAGTAGATTCCTGCGGTCCCACAGCCTTTTGGGCCGCTCACTCCCAGGCTTAGCGGTCTGACGGTGTGGTGGTGTTGAGATGAGGGTCGGCCTGAATGTTTGGGACACACCAAATACCAGACAAGCCTTTAGATTCCTGTTTATTAAGACTGCAGGGATATGTAGCAACCTGCTGAGAGCGGGGTGGACAGTATGTGATCTGTCAGTGAAAATTGGAAAGTGAACAGAAAAAAGCGAGTGAACAGAAAAAAAGAGAAGAGTTGTGAGTAGTCGCATCCAACAGGTGGACCTGCTGGTTTCACACAAAGACATTTGAGTCATCAGTTTTAAACAGACTCTGCTGAGGTGAATGTGTCCTCTCTCTCAATTGTTGAAAACAAAAATGGCCCCAAATGTGACTTTCATTTCGCATTGCACAAATATTTCATTCAATTGAAGGAATAGAAATTTTAGATATTGGTTTAGCTACAGTGGTGATTTATGGCTTTTTGAAAGCTGACACAATCTCGGTCGCTTTATCATATAGGGTGCTGATATCCTGGTAATAGAGCCATTAATAGTGATTTTTGTGCAGACAGGTCAGCAGTTCACCTTCTATTAAATACTATTACTGTCTGTTAGTGGTGGATTTAGTTTCTCAGTTTTTCATTTCATTTAATTATAATAATTTAATTTTCAATAGCTTTTATAGTTTGTTTGACATTTATATTTGGCTTGAATATTTTTATTTCAATTTAACGTTTAGTCATTTTATTATGACAGTTTAAACTTGTTCATTTCTTATTTTCGTTTTTTCATCATATTTTTTATCATTTTATTTCAGGTTTATTTCAATTTTTTTTTGTAAACTTTTGCGTTTTTCATAGCAGATTTGAAACCGTAAATATACCAAAACTTGATTTTTAATTAATATGCATTGCTAAAAACTTCATTTGGAGAACTTTAAAGGTGATTTTCTCAATATTTTTATTTTTTGTACCCTCAGATTTCTGATTTTCAAATGGTTGTGTCTCAGCAAATATTGTCCTATCCTAACAAACCATAAATCAACGTAAAGCTTATTTATTCAAATTTCAGATGATGTATAAATCTCAGTTTCCAAAAATGGACACTTATGACTGGTTTTGTGATCCAGGGTCACATATTATCATCATAACTTAAGTAAATGAAAAGTATATCAGACATCTTGCCTCGAGATATTGACTCTAGATATTGGTATCATGATTGAACAACCTATATTGGTCAGTGTGTAACCCTTCTGGATATATAATTTTTTTTTAAGTTAAAAATGCTGTAAAATCATACTGATTTTCCCTGTCTTTTGCAGCTATTTTGAACCCCAAGAACCCAAAGGAAGCACCCAAATCCTTCAGCTTTGACTACTCGTACTGGTCTCACACCTCAGTAAGTCTCATTTTCTCTTTCTTTCTCCTTCTGTCCTTTTCCTGCTCTTTCTGCCTTTTCTGCTGAGCTGGCTCTGTGGACAATAAAATGCGCATGTGGTCAGATTTACAGCTGTAATTAATCATCCCCCAAAATAAAGTCTGTGTTAACTTGTTTTGTTCTCTTTTCTTCATTTCTCTGCTAGCCGGACGACCCCAGCTTTGCGTCACAGAGCCTCGTGTACAATGACATCGGGAAGGAGATGTTGCAGCATGCTTTTGAAGGATATAATGTCTGTATTTTTGCCTACGGCCAGACCGGAGCTGGCAAGTCCTACACCATGATGGGAAAGCAAGAGGAAGGACAGGAAGGCATTATTCCTCAGGTATGTATGTAACATCACAGCATATGTATCACCTTAATGGATCCGAAGCAAAAGACATGCTTAAGAGCTCAGCAGCGCCTGAGATGTTTGATCTCAAAGCAGACATTGCCAGAAGACATTAAGGCATTAGTGCTCCGTCTAGCACGTCCGGCAGGGGTAGAGTTATTTGTGCTCTGTATCGATCACTCTCCCTCGCCTCCCTAATGTGCTCTTTTTGTCCCCCTCCCAGCTCTGTGAAGAACTCTTTGAGAAAATCAATGACAATAACAATGAGGAGATCTCGTTCTCGGTGGAGGTGAGCAGCGGACACATCATGACTCCTCAGTCCATTCCTGTGACTCACTTCACACGCTCTCCATCTATTGAAATGCCGTTTGTGTTGTTACCTAAAAGCATTAAACTAAGGTGATGGGTTTGTTCAGAGCCCACTCAGTGTTTCAATAACTGAGAGCTAAACATGTTCAGTTACACACTGACTGTGGTATTAAATATGCTGTTAATATTTATGGCTTTTTAAAGGATTAGTTTGTACAGAATTTTCTGATAATTTACTCACCCCCATGTCATCCAAGATGTTCATGTCTTTCTTTCTAAACTTGGTTTTTGAGGAAAACATTCACAAATTTTTCTCCATATAGTAGACTTCAATGGGGATTAGCGGCTTGAAAATCCAAATTGCAGTTTCAAAGCAGCTTCAAAGAGCTCTACACGGTCCCAGCCGAGAAAGAATGGTCTTACCTGTCATTTCCTAAAGAAAAAAATTTTAAAATGTATATTATTTTTGCTCTTGCACTAGCTCTGCAATGCACATTAATGACTTCATGCATTACGTAATGTCGGAAACGTCAAGCGTGGTTAGTTCTTCATCTGTGTACTACAGTTCAAAAAGGGTGAAGAATCTCATTTTCTTCTCAAACTTCAAAATCATACATTTTTAATTTGTTTTGTAAAGGATGTTTGACTTACTTTGCACAGTCGCTTTGTAAACACTGGGTTGGTACTTTCGCCTATGTCATGCATGACCTTTCCAACGTGACTACATAATGCGTGAAATCGTAGACGCAGAGCTAGTGCAAAATGAGCATTTGTGGTTAAAAAGTATATACATTTTTTTATTTATTTTTTTTTTTTAGAAAAAGACCCTTAATCCTTTGTGTAGAGCTGTGAAGTTGTATTGAAACAGCAATTTGGAACCCGTGGATTCCCAATAAAGTCCACTATATGGATAAAAATCCTGGAATGTTTTCCTCAAAAATAGGGGCGAGCAAATTATCAGGTAAAATTTTAATTCTGGACTGAACAAATCATTTAAGGCAATATGTGGACTAGATTTCAAAAATATATACTTTTATCTCGGGTCATATATTCTAAGGTTATATATATCTCATTGTTTATATGCTCATTGTAGGTGGCTTATATGGAGATATATTGTGAGCGGGTGAGGGACCTGCTAAACCCTAAAAATAAAGGGAACCTGCGTGTCAGGGAACATCCTCTGCTTGGGCCGTATGTGGAAGACCTCTCAAAACTGGCCGTCACATCTTACACAGACATAGCTGACCTCATGGATGCTGGTAACAAAGCCAGGTGAGAGAAAAAAAACATGTTTTATAATTATGTCAGTTTTTTTTTTTGTGACCAAATCTGGTACTATTAGACCAATTTGGAGTAGATGTCACAACTATGTCACTTGTAGCTGCAGGTGCATTGTGGTGGCAGAAAAACACTGGTAACAAGTGGTGGAAAATGGGTAAAATCCAATTCAATACAAGATGCATTGTGCCTTTGGATGTCAGAATCGGAATGCAAATCATTTTATAAAATACTGTCATCAAAGATGCCATTTGAAGCTAAATGCAGATGTTTAAATGGATAGACTATGGATGAAATCTGTTATGATTACTCTACTTTTAAAGCATAAATTTGATTTTAAACAATAGGTCTACAAAATATTCACATATGCAGTTCATAGGAGATATGCTGTATTAGCCCTACAGTTACAGCATGAAATACTATTTAAACTTATAACATTTTACATAACATTTACCTATTTTATCTCACAATTCTTAATTTCTTTTTTTAATCCCAAATGCAAGTTTATCTCTCCTAGTTCAAACTTTTTAACTCGATTTAACTCAACAATCGCAAGTTTGTCAGTTCCTGGGAAAAAAAAAGACAGAAGTGTGGGATATAAACTCTAAGCTGAGGAGAAAAGAGTGAATGACGACGTGATTTTTCATATCAGAATTGAGATATAATCTCGGAATTGCGAGAATAAAGTCAGAATTTTGAAATATAAACTCAAATTTACCTATTTTATTCTTTTATTCCATGGCTTCCATAGACTGCTACTTAAAAACTGACATTTCCTGCCACCAGACAGGCTCCGCCCACAAAAAAAGGAACATCATCACTGTTTGCAAACACCGAATTGGTCTATAAGTTTGTTTTTTTTCACTTTGGATACTGGTGTTGAAGAATAGTGGGTGGACTTTTTGTCAAGAGGGAAATGGAAAAGCGTTGTTATGTTTCGTCCAGCAATACTCTGACTGATAGTCATGTGTAAATGTGACTCTTGGGAAGGAGTAACACGCTTCTAATCCTCCCGTGCTGATTCCCAGGGTTTATTAGTGGAGAATGTGACGTGTAAAGCCTGTTTCTCTCGAGAGCATCCCACCCAGTGCCATATCCGGCACACGAGCTGTGTTGATGTCTTATTCCTGCACTTACTAGCACTTTCCAGGATTATTCTCTCACACTCTGGTGATAAGCATCTAGAGCTGACTATGAACTTCCAAAGCAGCCTTTCAACCATTTTCAAGCTGAAAAGAGGTTATTGGTGGATAAAAGAAAAAGGACTAGCCTAAAATAACATACAATACCATAGTAATGTATTTCTATACATTTTTTGTTATGATTCTTGCATTGCAAAGCCATTCAAATAATCATCTCAGTGTTTTAGTTGTACTTTAGGGATAGTTCACCCAAAAATGAAAATTCTGTCATTAATTACTCGCCCTCATGTCGTTCCAAACCCTTAAAATCTTCATTCATCTTTAGAACACAAATTAAGATATTTTCGATAAAATCCGAGAGCTTTCTGACCCTGCATAGACAACAATGCAACTACCATGTTCAAGGCCCAGAAAGGTAGTAAGGACATTGTTAAAATAGTCCATGTGATGTCACTGGTTCAACCATAATACTATTACATTATGTAATATCCCCTAATATACTTTGTATATAATCATACATTTGTTTTACTCAAATAATGATATAAATGTGACACCTATGACACTCATTTCGCTTTCTGTATCCTCAGAACTGTTGCCGCCACCAACATGAATGAGACGAGCAGTCGCTCTCACGCAGTCTTCACTATCGTTTTCACCCAGAGGAAGCATGACAGCGAGACAGACCTGTCCACAGAAAAGGTTGGATATTTTACACCCATCCACAGGCATTATGACATTTCGCAAAGCTCAAATTCATCCTGCAACCCAAAGTCAGCAAATCCTGTACCAAGCAGAAAAGAAAACTGAGAGAGAGAGAGCCGTCCCACTCGTCCTGTGTTTGTGAGGCTCATTGTGTAATCAGTGCGGACACAAAGAGCGCTCTATGAGGTCCACGGACACAATGGCTATTGTACATAGCTACTACATTAGATTCACTACACAGGTCTCGCCTCGGCCCTCGCTCTAATATTACTCATCCAGTTTGGCAGCGGCACCGCTGGCCCAAACTCAAGCGTGACACAAAATGAAAAGATAACCAAAGCGTCCTTTAGCACAATTAGTTTTGCATGCACGCACCAATGATTTTACAAGAACCCTAAAAGGGTTGGACGATTGAACTGTTTAGTTAAATTATTAATGCGACACAGGATTTACAAGTGCTTGTTGAATCGGTTCGAGAATGATTCACAAGTCACTATATCAGAAATATGTATATGATTCCCACGTAAAAGACTCCCACGAAAAGATTTCCTTGGTGTCTTATTTTAGTGTGTGTTGATCAGTCTGAAAGTATCTCTGCTGTCTGGTTTTAGGTCAGCAAAATCAGCCTGGTGGATCTGGCAGGAAGTGAGCGTGCTGACTCAACAGGGGCCAAAGGAACCAGACTGAAGGTACAGACTAATTTTACAGCCTCTCTAGAATTCAACAACCACCTGCCATATGTAACAGTGACTGCGCTGTGCTTCACACACCGCAAATATTCTGGGAATGTGACATGCATGACTTGTATCACAGCTATTTTTATTCCTTTAATGTCCTGTTTGTTTTAAATGTATTAATGTTATGATATTTTTGTGATTTCATAGGAGGGAGCAAACATCAATAAATCTCTAACTACACTAGGAAAGGTGATTTCAGCCCTGGCTGAGGTGGTGAGTATTATTCATAACACCTGTCTCTCTCTCTGCCTGTTTGCCTGCATGTCTTCAGTACTGTAATTCTGTGTGCTGTCTGTCTCTCTCCTGGCAATGCTTCCCTTCTCAGGATAACTGTACCAGCAAGGTAATCTTTCCCGGTGTACAGTCACTAACCACTGAACCATGTCTCTATCTAGACCTATCCACCTTTATCAATGTAACCTATTGTCTTAAAAGTGTGTGATATTCTAGTCATTTCCTGAACCCCTTTCATTATTATACAGCAGTAGCTGTATTTACGTGCTACATTCCAACATGTTTACCGGCTGTTTTAAAACAGAGCAAGAAGAAAAAGAAGACAGACTTCATTCCTTACCGAGACTCAGTGTTGACATGGCTGCTAAGAGAGAATTTAGGTATGGATGATGACCCATAATGATTATAAATGATTGTATCTACTATGGTACATGGATATTATTAACTAGCTTTTAAAATAGATCTGACTGTATTTCAAAATAATCCAACACTTCTATATGCAATATGATCAGACTCCTAAAGGAATAGTTCACCCATTTATCTTATCTTATTTTACTTTACTTTACTTTACTTTACTTTACTTTATTGACAGACCCAATCTTCATTCACTGAATTTTTATTTCTGGTTGAATATTACTATCTATATTTAAACCACTAAAATATCTTTTTATTTTATTTTATTGACAGACCAAATCTATATTCACGGAATTGTATTTTTTTTTAAGAGTATTACTGTCTAGATTCAACACCAAATATTATTTTATTTTATTTTATTTTATTTTATTTTCAAACCTAATCTTTATTCACTGAATTTTTATTGTTGGTTGAATATTACTATTTATATTCAAAACAATTACTTTATTTATTGACCCACCAAATCTTTATTCATTTAAATTTTTATTTTAAGTGGAGTATTACTATCTGTATTGAAAACAAAAATATTTATTTTATTTTTAATTTGTATTTTGACCCAATCTTTCTTCACTGAATTTTCAGTTTTAGTTGAATATTACTATCTATATTGCATATTTTATTTTATTTTATTTTATTTTATTTTATTTTATTTTATTTTATTTTATTTTTTTATTTTTTTACTTTACTTTACTTTACTTTACTTTGAAGATTGGGTCTGTCAATAAAATATTCACTGAATTTTTATTTCTGGTTGAATATTACTATCTATATTTAAACCACTAAAATATCTTTTTATTTTATTTTATTGACAGACCAAATCTATATT
>JAHKKF010471078.1:0-11185 GCA_019740295.1 Labeo calbasu | reverse complement strand
AAGTAATGTAATTTCATTACAGTGTTTAAGGCAGTGTAAAGTTAATGTTAGTAACCGTGTACAGAAATGCTTATTTGTTATTTGGTTACTTAAGTTCTAACTGAGGCTGTAATTTGTAGTAGAAAAAAAACAAAACAACCCAAACATGTTCTAAATAGTAACTTTTGACGAAGAAACCTTTCAAGTGAGAGGGGAAATGTTGTGTTTTGCAGTTTAACCAAAAGGTGGCAGTATATAGCTGAGTGTATAAGACGTGCTCAAAATGATCCTAAGTGAAGCAGTTGTATAGTTCGGTGAGTGGTAGCATGTTCTGAATAAAAGGATCAAGAGGATTTCTTTTGTGCAGTTACTAAGTGGCAAGGACACAACAATTATGTGCAATAGGATTTTTTATTTATTTATTTATTTAGCAGAACGTTGTTGCTGTTCCATCAGCAGCTGTGTAAAGTCCTGGGGCCTCATTTATCAACAGTGCATAGAAAATGTTCTATATTTTGTCCTTACATTTACACACATTCCTATGTATAAGTACAAGTTGATAAATCTCACTCTTTGCGTGAAACTGTTCTTACGCACTCATTACGCACACATCTGTGCATACGCACTGTTGATAAATGAGGGCCCTGGTGTCTTGTTGAGATGAAACAATCAGATAAATATACTGCAGAAAACTTGTGTATAGGTACATAATCATTTATTTTGTTTTGTACCTGAATTTTTGAAGGAATCTCAACTGTGCATTCATTTTTCCTGTAGTGAATCAGATTTCGGATGTACTTCATCTCAAATCTCTTCAGCTGCAGAGTCAAAATAACTGGCCACTTTTTAATGTCATTTTCCTGATGTAAAAATAAAAGCACTCATTCTTTTAAAAGCACAAATGACATATCATTGAATTATTATGAATCCTAAGTACTGCCATATAGTTTGGAGGCATTAATATCCACATTTTTGTTCTACTCTAACAATTTATAAACGTGATTTTGTTTGTGTGTAACTTCCCAAAAACACTTTGTACAAGCACCACATGAACCATCTATAATTTGCATTTGTAACAAGTAAAAATACTGTCTATTCACACTAAGTTCAAATAACCTGAGCCATACTACATGACAAAATAAACTGATCTGATCAGAGGTCGAGTGGTGTGGAGAGTAAGGATAGCGGATTCAGATTTTCATGTGAAAAGGAGGTTTTAATCCACCTTTTTCATGATATCATTCTTCTCCTATTACATTCTTGTTCAAAAAGGCATTTATTTTAAAGAAATGGTTATATTTAAAAATTGTGTCTAAAGTGCAGTTTGTTTAATAGATAACTGAAATTTGAAAATCGACTGTGATGTGTGTAGCTCATTTTGTATATACTCTCATAACCATAATTTTATCAATAGATATTAGTTTATAAAAGCAAATAATACTTGCCATTTCCATGTCTCTCATTGATTTACATTCAACACAGTACAGCTGATCATCTCCACTCATGTAATGGACTCCAAAATTCTCCTCCCAAGCATCTCGCTTTAATAGAATTGAAAGATTTGAAATACAGTTTCAGTGTTTATCATTTAGTTTAATAAACATTTTATAAACATCTTTCATAGCACAGGACAGATTGTTGACCCATCATTACTGTTTATCTGTAATACGTCAACTCACACTCAGGCCTGTACAGGTTCTATTATTTTTATCTTTTCAGTGGTAACAACTGAATTAAAAGTCAGTTTCTCTTACCACATCATATTTTCCACTCTGATTAACAGACAGAGGTATGGATAAAAAGTCAGTGTCCTCTTTATTGGTGTGTTTGCAGTAAGAACATTTTGTAGATGTCTCCTTGATTCCTTTAAAAATCTAGTATTGAAAAGATGAATATTTAGAATTTTCATCAATATAGACAATCTAGATTTATAGAGTTCCTTTATAAAATAAAGAGTCTGAAATTACCTCTGATGGCTCAGGAACTTTGTTTAATATCATCTGCAGATATTCTGCTGCATCCTGTTGCTCATGAACTAATGAAAAACAAAACAATTACTATGAAACACATGCATCATATTAGTGAATACAAAATGATGACAGCCTTCAAGCAACATCTTCAAGATCAGATAATAGTTACACAAATATCTACTGTAAGGCTGATGCCATTTCTCTGAACCGAAGGAGGGCCACAGTCTGAGAACACAAAGGACTCCTACGAGAATCAACACCAGAACTCGGTCTCACAAACCTAACTTCCTCATGCAAAGAACACACCCCACCGAGAGAGACAGAAAGATCACACCTGATAGTGGATTCCCCATATCCACTTCCTCCACCATTTCTCCCCCTTAATCCCCCTCCTTTCCTTTCGTACTTAGAACACTACAGAAATTGCCAAGAATCATTTAACTCCATCAGTGTTTACAAGAATGTAACAGTTCATGTTTGGTGTCATTTGAAAGGTCTCAGTGTGTCTGGTAAAATGGTCTCATTCCCTTAACAATAGGACAAACAGCCATCAGACTACCCCCAAGTCTTTCACACAAACTACCCCCCATATGTAAATGAGATGCCTATTCCTACAGAAATCGAAGAGAAATTATCACCTCCTATTCGCCACCCCCAATAGCAATATGCTAAAATCCTTGCAATAAACAAACTACACCATTTGGTAAATTGTCTAGATATTTAAGGGAAAGCAACAAAGAGTTCAGGGAATCTGTAGACAGATCTCCCGCACAATTGATGTGTGTAGTTCTCTTTATCAGGTAACATTTCTGAATTTTCTCACTTTGATATTATTGAATGTTCGATACGTTTGATCATTGGTTTTGTACTGTTTTTGAATTGAACTTTGAATTATTATCTTGGTTACCTGATTAATAAATTGTTATGTTTGAATCTATTCTGATTACTCTGAAATTATTAACTCTAGTAGATTATGCTGTATCCTTGTTACCGTATTTCTGCATCAGGTTAGTAACGGACTAAAATCTAGTTGAGCATAGGGCACACCAACTATATCTTTAGAGATCTGGCTAACATTTGGTATTAGTTTAAGTGTACTTAGACTGTAAGGGCTAAAAGGGAATTTCCGTCTAGGTCAACTAAAAGTTGTTCGACCACCCTAAATAGGGTGAGCCTAACCTCTGTTTACTGTAATATTACTCTAGCTAAGTGTACATGGGAGACCATGGCATGACCAAACCAAAGCTACTATTAGAGAAGTAATGTTGGTCGGCTTATGTCTATAGTAGTGGTCATGACCTCTGACTAGAGATAATGTTGCTTTATCCAAGTGTGTACAGATCTATGGGGACTAAATAAAGATACTTTTAGGATGAGCAAGCATAGAATCCTTCTGCCGCGCCAGTGGCTGCCGTCGTTGGACCAGTGGGCGGACCTTACACTACAAAACACTATATAAAACAGCTCAGCCACTTAATTGAACTGAGAGTAATGTAGAGGAATTTATTCATGACAGAAAAGCTACATTACACCTCTCAGTAGTGAAGTAGTGAAACATACAGTTTGGCTATCAGTGGAGATGCTGCTGCAGTTAATCACACAGTCTCTCTTTCTCTTTCCAATAACCACTAGCTCTAAAATCCCTGTGGAATTTGCAACAGAGGGTTGAGTGAAACAGCTTATGTTGTTTCTAAAGCCCCTTTCACAAAGAAATTCTAAAAAATGTCCAGAATAGGATGTTCTAGGATGTCATGACTTTATTCATTCACAAAAAACCTGAAATTGTATTTTATTTTTATTTTTATTTTTTTAAGTCAATAGTTAAATCACTAATAATTTTTTATATTATTGCAATTATTGCAGGCTCAAATTAAAAAGGTGAAAAAACATCCAAAACTTACCATTCGTGATGTTTAGAGCGTTTGTGACATCTTTTGTGGAAACAGCTGTTTGTTCATCCTGTAATCTCATGAATAAATCAGCCAGAGCCTGTAAGAAGTTTTCTTCTGGTGATGTACTAGTGACTTCATTTCCCAATCTAAATGCAAATTTTGATAATCAATGAAATAAATTAGTTACATTAGACACAAGAAAATGATATTCACTTAATTATAAATCATTAGGTATGTTTCCCACCTCAGCACATGATCTCTAAATCTGTCTGTCATGAAGAGCGTCTGCAGAACCACATTCAAGTAGCAGGTCATTCCTTGATTTTTCAACCCACAGGGATCTGAAATGGGTTTATCATTTAGAATTTGTTAAGGGAAAATCAAGAGGATCCCTGTGTATAAAGTGTATTTATTAATTAATTTATATTAGTTAAAACTTATATATAGGTCTTCAAAAAGAACACAAACAAAAAACACAAAAGCTTTAAAGGGGATCTATTATGCAAAATTCCCTTTTATAATGTGTTTAAACAGATGTGTGTGCAAAGTGTGTGTACACAAGCAGCCTCTTATGGTAAAAATCCACCCACAAATCATAAACAGTCTTTCCAAATGTGCTGTTCCAGATTTCTCCCTACCGTGACATCACTAAATGTTTCCTGGAATTATGTAATTAATAATTCAGAATAATAATGATTAATAATTATCTATCAGTCACTGCACTTGCAAACAAAACCTTCTTACTCTTTATGGCTTTCTTTACATGACATGCTGGTACATGTATATATCTGATGTGGAGTCTTGATCTATCATGGCAATCAAAGAGGTGAAAATGAATACAAGAATAACAGCAAAAACCCTCAGAAAAACACTGAACAAGAATGGTGTTCATGAAAGGACAACATGAAGAAAAACCACTGCTGTCTAAAAATATGTCTCATTTTTGCCCCAAACCACACAACTTCTGAAAAAATGTTCAGTTGACAACTGAGACAAGTTTGAGGAAAAAGAGCACTGCACATCAACGCTGTTACGTCCCTTAAGCTTTTAAAATTAGTTAGACTAGGGGTAAATGGGGAAAAAACATTTAAGTGTGTGTATGTGTAGGCAATAGTGCTGGTAGGCAAACAAAGAGCAAGACTTTTTGGCAAAACAACTTGTTTAAAATTTATTGTGCAGTGCTCAGTGATAAAGTGGAAAGACAGTATTTACAGTATTTAGAATATTTACAAAGGGATAAACAACAAAACATTGACAAAACAAAAATAAAGTGGGAAAGGGGAGCATGAGAGGTGCCAAATAAAAGAAATAAACAAAACAAAACACAGCTAGCTAGTTTTATGGTCTAAGCTAACTACCAAAAAGAAAATGTAGAGGAAGAGGTCTTAGGCATTACAACGCCCTAAGTAAACTACTCTAACTAACTTGAAAAACAAAACGTACAGCGGGTGACACTCTCTCCTAGCCTAGTATGTCTAATACACCAAAACTGTCCTATGTGTTGTACAGTGTATGTTGCGCGACATTCGCCTCACGCCTTCCCGACCCTACATACACAGTGGGGAACAGCAAAGACTGTTTTTTGACTGTTTTGGGGGTTTGTTAGACTAGTCCAGTAGTCGTTACAAAATGTATGTTTAAACATTAATGAAATTATTACTGGTGCACAACACCAGGTTACTATTGTTACACTTGTTCCCTGATGGAGGAAATGGAGACATTGTGTTAACACTAGGGATTGCTCTTGTGAGCCTCAAATACCTCTGACATAATTAGAAAAGGCCAAAAGAAATTGACAAGTGAAATTTGCATGCCTGGCCACTCTCTGGACATTCAGGTATAAAAGAGATTTGGCTTGCGTCACTCATTCAGCTTTGTGCTGAGGCCCAGAGACAGCATCTCAACCCATTCAGTGGCATTTTAAGGTTGTGGCTGGAGGGGTACAATGTCTCTGTTTGCTCCATCAGGAAATGGTTACAATAGTAACAGAGACATTTTCTTTCTGTCTTTCTGTCGCTTTCAAAAATATGTTGAAGTACCGATACTAAGGGTCCCTATATGACATAGGGAAACTGTCACTGTGAAGTGCTCTACCTACTCGGGGGAGAGACTACCAATTACAGCGATTAGTGATAGAGGGGAAGGGTTCTGTCCAAAAGGCTGACACAGGACTCATCCCAGGGAAACCGAACTGTAGAAAAACACACATGTGGGACTGCCATTAGAGAGTCAATACAAATGGAGCACTAACCCAAATACGAGGGCTCAACTGAAAAGAAGCAACCCACAGCTTAATGATGGAGAAAGGTGGTCCACCTTTCACCTACTGGTACCCAGGACTCGGGATAATACTGGTTTCATAAGGACATTATAAAATCTTGCAGAGGCGTTGGGTGTAGCCCAGCCTACAGCTCTACAAGTATCTGCTAATGAGACAATGTTTGCTAAAACTGAAAAGACTACAACACCCCTTGTGGAGTAAGTCTTCTCCAAGGGGCATGGTAAGCCTGTAAGTCCTGAGACTGGTGACATCCAAAATCCGATGGGCCATTCTTTGTTTGGAGACAGCCTTCATCTTCTGCTGTCCTCCTAAGTAGACAATAAAGAGCTGATCTTCTAAAGTATTATAAAGCATTTATACTGTTAGTATTTCATAAGTAAGTTGTGACTATTCTAAGACTACATGGTATGCATGACCTGTTGTGTTAGACAAAAAAACTATGATTTAGAACATGTTGCCTTATTGTAATAACACAACATTTTTGATGCAGTATATTTTTTACAGTACGTAATGGGTACTTATTGTATTATTACAACATATATCTTTCATGGCATTGATACAAATAGTAAACTGTAGTATACTATAGTATAATTTAGTAAATGTCAAGGCTGCATAATGTAAAGAAGTGTTTAGATAAATCTAAGCTTTGTGCAATACTTCTTTACATTTTGCAAACTTGACATATATTAACACACTGTGGTCACAGTTTTTATTTATTCATGTATTTTTTGAATAGTCTCTATGTACAGAAAACCCTCTAACTGTAATGTGGGGTTTTTGGGTTTTGGTTTACGTTCATGTTTTCATGTCTTTTATTTTGAAGTTTTGCCATGGTCCTTGTTAGTGTCTTGCTTTCCTTGCCCTCTTGTATTCCTGCCATTGGTTCCTCTGTTCAGTGTGTCATATTCTGATTGGTTGTCCTAGTCATGTGTCTTGTTTCTCATTGGTTTGTTCTTGTCATTTGACTTCCTTTGTTTGCTATAAGTAGCCTTCATGTAGCCATTGTTCCTGGTCATGTATTGAAGTGTGTACCTGCTGTCGGTGAGTTTGTGTATATGTTCCTGTTCCATGCCAAGTCTGTTCCAAGTCAAGTCTGTTCATGCCATGCCAAGTCAAGTCTGCTAATGTCAAGTTTGTTCAAGTCAAGTCTCTGTTCGGATTATCTTTGCATTTTGGATGTTCACATTTGGATTGTAAATAAACTGCACTTGGGTTCATCCACATCTCGCCGTCAGTGGACTAATAGTTACACTAACTTAATTATTAACACTTGGGGCCCTATTTTAGCGATCTAAGTGCACGGTCTAAAGCGCACGGCACAGGTGCACTAGGGGCATGTCCAAATCCACTTTTGCTATTTTAAGGACCGGAAAGCCGGAACAAAGGGGGACATTCACGGGCCGAGTCCACTCAAATGAGTTACTGTGCACCCCCTTTACATCCTCTCCACTTCTTGCTGAACATGATTGTTTTTCGAAAATGAAAGTGAAACCAAAAAACAGCTTGCATAAGAAAGCGATTGACATATTAAGGATTACAATGTAAAAGATTATTATTGTGTACATAAATATCAGTTAAGACATGTAGGCATGTTTATATTTATGTCAACAATGATAATCTTTTACATTGCAATCCTTTCATTTTTAATATTTGGCATGTTAGTGTGCTGCTGTGCGTCCCTGTGTGTGTAATAAGCAAAGTGTATGTGCATTGTGGACCTGCCTATAAGCGCATATAACTAACGCGCTCTTCAAATAACAAAAAATCATGGGCGTCGGAACCATTGAATGTGGGTGGGACAGGACCCACCCACTTCTGAAGACCAATGATATCAGACCCACCCACTTTTACCATCTCTAATTCAGCGAATATGTTGGTGCACTTTTTTAGAGCGCCATCAGTCAAATCCATTCCACATGACGAATGTGCTAATAGATTAAGCTCTATGCTGACACGTATGAACAGGCAGCATCTGGGGTTGAGGAGTGGACGGAGCGGGATCGGGTGCGGGCGCATCAGGCGCAATCATCAAACGTATTTCAAAGGAAGCCGTCACCACAGTCTTGGCCGTGTCACTGTCTTTACTGGATGTGTTTAGGGAATATTTGCATTTATTCACATGCAATTTGATTAGCTACTGGTGGACTGTCATGATTTTGGTTAATACAGGATACTACTGAATGATATCGCATCAGAGGGGATTTAGAAGTGGGTGTACACAAAGCCGACCTCAAAGAAGTGGTTATACGGCATATACTTGGGTATATCCTGCACTACACCACTGCATGTTAATTAAACTCCATTTTCTGTTTTCACTGGTTATTCGCACCTGCTGCACTCCCATAATACAGCAAAGTAAACAAAGCATCTGAGCATATCTGATGCTCAGATACACTTAACCATACCCGATACTTTTCAATTATTTCCTTAATTTTTATTTTTATTGAAAACAAATGCCTTTTCAATGTAAAATGAAATGTGAAAAGGCAGAAGAATGATTTCGGTAGTAGGCGGAGGCGACAGTTGTTTGCGTTAAACAATGTGGTGCAGGACGTGAAAATGAGAAGCTGAAACTAGCAATAAACACTTGTGTTGTGCCTGGCACCGCATTGCGCCAGATGCATGATTAGGCCCATGGTGTTGTTGTATTGTATTTGTTCATAATTTTACAACAAACATAAAAAAAAAAAAAAATCCTGATATGTCATTCACCCCTATGTCATCCAAAATGTTCATGTCTTTCTTTCTTCAGTCACAAAGAAATTAAGTTTGAGGAAAACATTCCAGGATTTTTCTTCATACAGTGGACTTTTGTGGTGGCCAGCGGATTGAAGGTTAAAATCGAAGTTTTAATGAAAATAAACAGGGCTTTACATGATTCCAGCCAAGGAATAAGGATCTTATCTAGCAAAACGGTCTGCCATTTTCTTAAAAAAAAAAAAAAAAAAGACATTTATACACTTCTTAATCACAAATGCTGGGTTAACATTAGCTTGGTTGTGGCTAGAGGGGATACAGCTCAGACCAGAAACTAACAATGAAATTAATTTTTTTACCTATTAGATTGTGTTTTTTTTGTTTGTTTTTTTTTGCTATGGCTCGGGAAGCCACGGCCGAGTACACAGTCCAGACGGCCATGGTGGATCAGGAGGGTAGCCCCCCCCCAAAATTTTCTTGTGGGAAATTAGGGTATTATCAGCCCGGGAGAGTACAGGAGGGCCAGGTTTAGGAGGTGCTCTGGAGGCGCAGGCTCAGGAGGCCGCTTGGGAGGCGCAGGCACAGGAGGGCGCTCTGGAGGCGCAGGCTCAGGAGGGGTCGGGAGACGGCTGGACGGGACCAGTGGAGACTTGGGAGGGCTGGACGGGACCAGCAGAGACGAAGGAGAGAGAGATCCGAATTGGTCCATAGTGTCCTTATGGTATAAGTGGCTTGCCGTATTATCCGCCATCAATTCAGAGCGCGGGGCGGCTGCAGGCTTACTTGAGCGCAGGGCCGTGGCTGGAGTCTGTGAGCTGGCCGCGGCCCAAGTCTGGGAGCGGGCCACGGGTTCTGGGCTAAGGATGAGGGAGAAGCTCTGGAGAACTGGGGTGAGGGAGGGAGGACCGGAGGGAGTGAGCTCGTTTGAGCAGCAGGTGGAGGACGCTGGCTGGTGGTGAGCTGGAGCGGCTAATTACCATGTAATTTCAGAATAGGTGCCCTTTAGTTATAAAATACTTACAGTATAAATGCTTTATAATTTTGCAGGTTATTACCCCGTTATTCCCCAAACGTTCCATATTATTCCCTTATACCTACGAGCAGCGTTGGGGAGTAACTAGTTACATGTAACGGAAATACATAATTTAATTACAAAATAAATGTAATTGTAATTAGTTACAGTTACTGAGAAAAATATGTAATTAAATTAGTTACTTTTGAAAAATGCCAGTGATTACAACTGTTACGGAGTGCCCGTGAACCCCACTAGAGGGCACTCCAATATTCACTCTTGTTTGTGTGTCAGGTTCTAATTGATTCCATTGTTCCATGTGTCTGTTTCCCATTGGTTAGTTTTGTCATGTGACCCCTTGTGTTTGATATAAAAGGCTACTTATCGTTTAGCATTTATCTTGTTCCTTGTTTAATTCCTAGTCTTGCCCTTGTGTTTATTTGATCCTGGACTGTTTTTGCATTTATTGAACCTTGCCGCCTGCCCTGACCATTTTGCCTGTTATTTCGGATTACGCTTTGGATTCTTCTCTGTTGTTCCTGTTTGCCGTCTCTGACCCTGCCTATTCAACCACGTCCTTCAATAAAGCTTGCACCTGGATCCACCTCAGACTCCCTCCGTTACAGAACAATCAGCCAACCCGGATCCAGCAGCTTTATCCCACCACCAGCGCAAACATGGACCCAGTCATCAGTTTCGCCCTCAGGGCTCAAGGTAATCGGTCCCTCGAGGACCACATCCAAGATTTCCTGGACATTGTTCAATATTCTGATTTCCCAGACTGTGCACTGATGGATTATTTTCCCATGGACTAAATGAACCCATACGAACCATGCTTATAGTTAGTGGTCCTCGAGGGTCACTTATTGAATTTTTGGACTTTGCTCTGCTGCTCACTGGCTCCTCTTTCACTGTGGGATCTGTTGAGGAGTCAGCTGACAGAACTCAAGTCACAGCTGATCTTTCTGAGCCACGTTACCTCACAACCGACTATCACAAGCCTCACGTCATGCCTGTCAGCCCAGAGCCACTTCACAAGATGGCCGCCATCCCTGAGCCTGTTCCAATGTCTGCTCAAAAGATGGCCGCCATGCCAGAGCCTGTCGCAAAGATGGCCGCCACGCCAGAGCCTGTAGCAAAGATGGCCGTCACGCCAGAGCCTGTCGCAAAGATGGCCGCCACGCCAGTGCCTGTCACAAAGATGGCCGCCACACCAGAGCCTGTCGCAAAGATGGCCGCCACGCCAGCGACCGCTGACGCCACGTCAGCCAAGCCAGCGCCCGCTCACGCCACGTCAGCCAAGCCACAGCCTGTTAACGTCATGTCTGCTTCTCCTGAACCTGCACCAGCTGCT
>JAHKKF010471063.1:0-10239 GCA_019740295.1 Labeo calbasu | reverse complement strand
ATAACATCTCGTTATTATGAGAAAATATGTTGATGCCAGAAAATGTTTTAACGACATCTCATTATTACGAGAAAAAAAATCATTTTAATGAGAAAAATATGTTTTAATGACATAACATCTGATTATTACAAGAAAAACGTTTTAACGACATACCATATTATTACAAGAAAATGTTATTTTAACAAGAATATGATGTTGTAACGACACTATATCTCATTGTTTACAATTATTGCAAGAAAAGATGTCATTAAAACAACATATTTTGCTTGTTAAAATGACATTTTATCATGAGAAAATATGTTGTTTAACAAGGTAAAATTTAATTATGAGAAAATGACATTTTACGCAAAACATGTTTTAATGACATCTCGTTATTACAAGACAAAATGTAATTTGAACGAGAAAAAATATGCCGTTTTAACAACATAACATCTCGTTATTACGAGAAAATGATGTTTTAACATCTTTTTACAAGACAATATATGTTAACGAGATAATGATGTCAGTTTAATGTTAATTACCTTTTAACGTTATTACGAAAAAAATTGTTTTAAGCAAGAAAATGCTTAATAAGGAAAATATGTTTGAACAAAATCGTTATTGCGAGAAAATGTATCTCTTTATTATGTTGTTTTACGTGAGAAAATGTTTTTTTAACGACATATCTCATTACAAGAAAAGATGTAATTTTAACACGAAAAATATGTTGTTTTAACGAGATAATTGTTGCATTAATGCCGTAACATCTTGTTATTATGTGAAAATGTTTTATGCAAGAAAATGTTTTAATGACATAATATCTCATTATTACGAGAAACTGAAAGATAACTGTCGTTTTAACGATATAACAAAAGATGTTGTTAAAATGACATAACATTTCGTTATTGTGGCATCATGGAAAAAAAAATGTGTGTGGCAGCAATGAGTCACCGTATGTGATCTTTCTGAAATGATTTTAATATGATTATTTGATGTCAAATAAACAATATCATAATATCAGTATTGAAAGTTGTGCTCAAAAAATATTTTTTGTGGAAACAGTGATACTTTTTTTCAGGATTCTATGATGAAAAGAAAAGAATTAGAATTGAAACATTTTTGTAACAATGTAAAAGTAATGCAACCTTGATGAATGTAAGTAGTACATTCTCTCTCTCTCACACACACACACACATGTATATATATATATATCAGAGGTCGTGTTAACCGAAAATTCTGGAGGGCGTCCGTCATTTTGACAGATTGTAGCTGCAATTCCCACTCCTGTCCAGTTGGTGGCCAGTGCGCTCCAGTGTGGCAGCTGAGCACGGGATACAGAACAAAAACGAAACTATCAGGAATGTTTTCCTATGCGTTTGATTAGGCACAGACGAGTAAACAGAAGCTACAACGATCTATCACGCCACATTAAAGAGCGCCAAAACGGTATTTATTGCTTGAATTTCCTAAAGAAATTTACAGAATTTGAAATCTGAGACTTTGTTTCATATCAAAAGTAATACAAAGCCTAACCTTAGCCTACAGCTATTTATTGGAAGGAAGATGCACTATGTTCATTCATCAACTCTTTAACAACTGGCTGGATGTACATTTTCTGACTTATTACACGGCTGCTTGACACAAAAGTAAATAATTAGAAACGAAACACTGATCTGAGCTGAAAAATTTGAACGCAAAGCTTCCATGAAGAAATCAGTCCCTAGCAAGTGGCAAGCTGACAGAATTAAGAAACTGTACACATAATATTGAAGTGAGTTTTAATATTTTATTAGCTAAACAAACGCAAAGCTTCCACTAATAAAAACTATCAAGCGTGTAGCGCTGAGTTAAGTTACCCAGTTAAGTCTGTGTTATTAGCTTTTACCAGTTGTTATCGGGTAATAACATGCCTTGGAATGTCATGACTGACCAATCAGAATCAAGCATTCCACAGAGCCGTGTAATAATTTAATTTAAAGCACAGCCACCAGAAATTCAGGCTTAACATCTCTTATTTACTTTGAGATCATTCTGAGGTTAAATACAGATTTGAAATCATAAGAAATAGTTTAATAGCTATGATACTGGTTTTGAAATCAAATGTTTGCATAAATATGACAGGAAACACTGACATCTAACGACGCCTTGGAAAAAAAAAAATAAAACAATTAATCTTAAAAAATAAACTATATGCATAAACCCAAATAGGAAATAAAACAGTTAAGAATAAGCATGTCATCGCCTTAGAATTATAAGGTTCTGTCTGCATTCTGAGCACTTATGAGATATTGAGCTTCAAATTTTTTGCGTTCCATAGACCTCTGTAGATAGAACCATTTTTGTTTTCTAAAAAAAAGCCCAAAATGTACACAGCTTACAAAAGAAACATCACATAATGTAAAAAAGTTGTCACCAAATAAGAATATGTGAATAACTCAATTTTGACAAAAATGTCAGATAGAAACTTATAATTAAGGTGACGGTGTGTCCTATTCTGTGTCCTAAACTCCTGAAACATCGGTGTCTCATTTTACAGCAGTCACAATGCAATTTTGGAAAGAAGTCAATTAAATCTGTATGTGTGTGTGTGTGTGTGTGTGTGAAAAAAATTCATATGTAACCCCTTTGTAATCATTAACATTTTCAAAAGTAACTGTAATTTAATTGCACATTTTTTCTCAGTAACTGTAACTAGTAACAGTTACATTTATTTTGTAATTAAATTACATATTTCCGTTACATGTAACTAGTTACTCCCCAACACTGTATATATATATATATATATATATATATACATACATATATAGTATAACTAGGGTGACCACCTGTCCCGCTTTGCGTTCCACCGGACAGCATTAAAATGCGCAAGCACAAATCTCTTCTCTCGCAGGTGGATTTTCTTCACTCTCATAAAAATGACACGCTTTCTCTCGCTTGCATGTGCCCGCACAGAAACACAGATCAGCGCATATGACAACGGATGTAATCAGTATTTACATAGCATAACAATAGAAAATGTTATGCTATGCCCCCATCTATGCCCCGCAACAGTCCTCTTGCCAGGTGGTCACCCTAATTATAACAATAGTGAAAACTGGACTTTATTGCCATAAAAATAATGTCCAAATAAACATGCTTATGCTTTCATGACATTCACCCTTGGTTGCTATTGTTGGAATAACTCCTGACCAATGTCATAACATTACCTGCTTGGAAAACATGCTGTGATTTATTAAGAGGAAGCCAGTGATCCATATAACCAGCAGGTTACAAAGGACATATAAATTCCTTGCTATAGATAGATAGATTTATGCAAAGACTCTTATATTCAAATTCAAACATTAATCTATCCTCTGATTAGTGACCAAGTGGATTATTATTTAAATAAAGGTCATTTGGATAATGAGTCCCCATGTTGATTTCAGATGAGGAGGGGAAGGAGCGTTTCCTGTATCAGGGCCACTGCAGGCTACACTGCCCACGAGAGTTTTATCCCGACCGAGAGAAGTACACCTGTCTTCCATGTATGCCTAACTGTGAGATCTGTGCTGATGCCAAAGTGTGTGCCAAGTGCAGAGAAGGCTACAATCTTCAGAGCGGCATCTGTCTCACAGTCCTGTGTGGACTTGGTGAGTTTGTCTTTCTATAAAATTTATTGACAGGTAGAGCGCTGCAGCGATGACATACTTTTGTAGGCCAACCTGAAGTTGACATTACCCTGGTTCCCTCTATAAAAATGTTATAGTATTTTTCCATTGGCTGTTGGATTATTGCGAAACATAACCTCTTTAACCAACAAACGTTTATGCTTCTTGTATGTTTTGTTCATCATGACAGTCTTCACAAATGTACACTGAAGCCTAAATACAACCACCAGAAATAAAAAAGGATATAAATTAACTATATTAAAGTCGCATGACTTCAACATGCCTGTCTGTTTCTGACAACTATTTCAATTAATAAATAGTTTGAGTTTCCTGGTTTTGGCCTACAGAAATACATCATACCAGCACTCCATTCATGTAACTATGTGACAGAGCAGTATGATAGTATGCCTCAAAACATAGGTGCTCTACACACTTAAAACCATTATTGAGATTGTTGAGATTTTGGGCTATTTGTGCTTCCATAACATCGACTTTCAGGCTTGCGGAAACAAATCTCTCAAAATACACATTTAAATGTTAATTTTATTATTACACTTTATCTATGTGTGTCTGTAAATTTTATCAAATGCCGTTTTGACCAAAAAACAAACAAACGAACAAAAACCCCCCCAAAAAACAGAAATATCCACTTCAGTAGCACTTACATATACAGTACCAAACGTACCAGTTTTATTCCAATCTATATTTTTTACACAGTTGTTTGTTCATATATCATTTGCCTGATTTATATTAACTTATAATTTATAACTTATTTATTTATAAACGAAAAATGGTGAATATTTATTTATTTATTTATTTATTTTCTGGTTGTTTTCTATATACAGTATATGATACTCACAGACGTTTGCTTGAACCACAGGTCAGGTTCAGGACCCGGATACACAAGATTGTATAGACTGCGGTATTGGCTGTAAAACATGTTCCACAGGTAAATAACACACACTTTTATGTTGTATTATTTTAACAGTGCAATTAATTTATGTAATATTATGCCTGATTATTCATTAAAAGAAATAGTTCACCCAAAAATGAAAATTACCCCATGATTTACTCACCCTCAAGTCATCCTAGGTATATGTGACCCTGGACCACAAAACCAGTCTTAAATTGCTGGGGTATATTTGTAGCAATAGCCAAAAATACATTGTATGGGTCAAAATTATTGATTTTTCTTTTATGCCAAAAATCATTAGGAAATTAAGTAAAGATCATGTTTCATGAAGATATTTTGTAAAATTACTACTGTAAATATATCAAAACTTAATTTTTGATTAGTAATATGCCTTTAAAGGTGATTTTCTCAATATTTAGATTTTTTAGCACCCTCAGATTCCATATATTCAAATAGTTTTATCTCGGCTGAATATTGTCCTATCCTAACAAACTATACATCAATGGAAAGCTTATTTATTCAGATGATGTAAAATGGAAATGACTTTTTTTTTTTTTCACATATATGACTTTCTTCTGACAGACAAATACAGTCGGTTACATTAAAAAATGTCTTGGCTCTTCCAAGCTTTGTAATGGCAGTGAATGGGTTTTGAGTTTTTGAAGTCCAGGAAAAAAAACATCCATCCATCATAAAAAGTGCTCCACACGGCTCCAGGGCATTAATAAAGACATTCTGAAGCAAATTGATGTGTTTTTGTAAGAAAAATACCCATATTTTAAACTGTTTTAAACTCTCTAGCTTCCACTTACCTGTCATACTCACGTTCATGAGAGAATGTTGTTCCAGCAGATGACGTAGGACAGAGGTGAACGTGGAAACGAAGTGGAAAGAGTAAAATAAAACACCGGTCACAAATTAAAAATACAAAACGAGGATTTGTAAAGAAAAAAGTTAGTAGAAAGTCATATACACCTAGGTTGGCTTGTGGGTGAGTAAATCATGGGGAAATTTTCATTTTTGGGTGAACTGTCTCTGTAATACTTATTAACACTTGCAGGTAGTTGTTTGTTATTGACTTGTTTTATGCTTAGTCGTGACAAAAATTAACCAATGTATGGTTTAATAATCATTGTCTGTTTTGTGTCCACAACAGATGATCCAGAAATTTGCCACAGCTGCACAGACGGCTACTTCCTGTAAGTTTCCATTGTATTCTATTCCTACTCCTATAAAATTTAAATTTAAATAAAAATTTGCTGAAAATGTACTCATCCTCAGGTCATGTTTCTTCATCAGAACAGATTTGGAGAAATTTAGCATTACATCACTTGTTCACCAATGAATCCTCTGCAGTGAATGGGTGCCGTCGGAATTAGAGTCCAAACAGTTGATAAAAACATAACAGGAAGTAACAGTTTGAAGTTAAAAATGTCTTAATAGTGGTTTTGTTTTTTTACAAACATGCAGATTTTCACTTTACAAGATGTTAACTGATGGGCTGGAGTGATGTGGATTACTTGTGAATTATCGTAATGTTTTTATCAGCTGTTTGGACATTCTGACGGCACCCATTCACTGCAGAGGATCCAGTGGTGAGCATGTGATGTAATGCTAAATTTCTCTAAATCTGTTCTGATGAAGAAACATGGCCTGAGGATGAGTACATTTTCAGCAAATTTTAATTTTTACTTTTTCATTTTACATTTCGACTACACCTTTAAGCGGTGTTGAAGTCTTTTGGAGCATATTGCAGAGAGACTATAAAGAGAACAGAGGTTTGATTGTGAGTTGCTCCCTGTGTTATGGCCTCTAGCTATTGTGTGCATCAGATTTCACTTTCAGTTAAGTCTGACGGCCGGTTACCTGAGATCCACGCTGCTCCGCATAGAGGCACCTCTTATGAATTTTCCCCTCGACTCACTCCATCTGTCTTCTTTCTCTCTCTCCTCACTAATTTGAGCCCATCTCCTCCTCGCTCGGTTGAAACTGAAGGACTTTCTTTGCTCAGAGGGTTGGAGTGTCTTGTACGAGAGTCCTGACTAATGAATGTCCACTCAGAGAGGAAAAGAGCAATGTTAATCCCCCCGAACATTCCTCATGCTTTCTTTGTGCTTGCGCCGTTGCCATGGCACCTGTTGTCCGCCGTCTCGCTCAAACATCTTGCTTAAGTGTTGAGTTCCAAAGTGAGGCACCTCTGTGTCTCAGACGAAGCACTTGATCAGCCATGCTTATCAACTGCTTAACTACAACAAGATATGTGTTTAACATAGTGCAAACATGTGGTTTGTATTCACTTAATGTTAAGATTTATTTTGATGCTTTTTACGATTTTAATATCTGCAGCACCAGTCAAACATTTAAAGACACCTGCTCATTTTCTCATTTATATTGCTATTTTCCACATTTTTGAATGATAATAAAGTAATCAAAACTATGAAATGACAAAAAATTGTGATCAAAAATGCAAAACAAACTTTTATATTTACCTCAAAATCTGTACACGCTGTCTAGATTACAACTCTGCACACTCATCCTTAAAAAATCTTAAATAAAAAGATTTTAACTCACAAGCAAATTTTTAACTCACAATTCTGGCTCTTTTTTTGAGTTTACATCTTGCAATTCAGACTTTCTTCTCCGAATTGTGTGATATAAACTCGCAGTTGTGAGTTAAGTCAGAATTGTGAGATATAAGCGTGCAATTCTGAGAACATATCAGTCTTTTTTTCTTCTTAAAATTGGACTGTATAACTGGCAATTGCAAGTTTATATCTTGCAATTCTGAGAAAAAAAGAATTGCGAGATATAAAGTTGCAATTGCGAGAAAAAAAAGTCAGAACTATAAGATTCAAACTTGCAATTCGGAGAAAAAAGTCAGAATTGTGAGATATAAATGTGCAATTTGGAGAAAAAAACGTCAGAATTGCGAGATAAAAACTTGAAATTCGGAGAAAAAAAGTCAGAATTGTGAGTTTATATCACACAGTTCTAAGAAAAAAGGTAAAAATTGCTAGATATAAAGTTGCAATTGCGAGAAAAAAGTCCGAAATGTGAGATATAAACGTGCAATTTTGAGAAAAAAAAAGCCAGAATTGTGAGATACAAACTTGCAATTGCAAAAAAAAAGTCAGAATTGCACGATAAACTTGCAACTGCGAGAAAAAAGTCAGAATTGTGAGTTTATCTTAAAAAATGTATATTTATAAAATATAAAATATAAATATAAAATTGATATCAAGCAATTCTAAGACAAATATATATATATATATATATATATGAAGAGAGAAAGAGAGACAGATTATTTGATCAAAACTACTGTAAAGTAATATTGTGAAATATAGTATTAATATTTAACAAAATATATAGTATATTTATACTGTATACTATATAGTAATTTAATCCTAAATTTTCAGCTGAATTTTCAGCATCATTACTTCAGTCTTCAGGGTCACATGATCATTCAGAAATCATTCTGTATAATCATTCAATATATTTTTGGCTTTTGCTACAAATATACACATGCTACTTAAGGCTGGTTTTGGGGTCCAGGGTCAAATATGCTGATTTGATGATCAAAAAACATTTTTTATTATCAACAGTGAAGACAGTTGTTTCCTAATACTTTTCTTGAAACTAGGGTACTTTTCAGGATTCTTAAAGTTAATTTCTATTCATCAAAGTTCTTTTATTTGAAGAATGTTTTGTGAAAGGAATAATTGACGACGGTTTGTTGAATTCTTAGAAAATAGTGCACACCCGAGGTGGTGATGTGGGCATGACGGAGAGAGAGTGGGAGAAATAGAGTATGTGCTTTTCATACATAGTAAAACATAATTATTTATTATATTTATTTGTTTGGCCAGTATCGTTGTGTGTTTTAGGTATTTTGCCGTTTTAGGCTGTAAGGGACCTTTTAAATAACAGAAATCATGTGGCGAAGTGATATAGACATGTAATGCGGTCAAGAGCTGCCTGGAACTACTTTTTTACTGAAACTACGTTTCCCTGAAAATAGTGCAAACCTTGAGAACATTTGTCAGCCAATCAGATTCAAGCATTCAACGACCCCCCGTAGTATAAAGTATTATAAATGTCTTTACTGTCATTTTGATCAATTTAATGCATTTTTACTGAATAAAAGTATTAAAAAATGTTTTGAACTGTAGTTTAAATTCTAATACACAATGTTTATTTAATAAAAGCTAATTAAAATTCTTTGTATATAATTTAAATCAGCTCAGATACATTTTAATCTGAATCCAGGACCAAACTACTTGTTTATCTAACTATTTTTGATGGTAAGTGAAAATAAAATCATCCCCATCGTTTCTGAAATATCAGTCTGTCTATATTAACTTGTTGTCGAGCAGCTCTGATGATAGTGTTATAATGCTTCCAGCTGTCATTCCTTAAATAGTCTCGGTTGTGTATAGCAACACAGCAGGAAGTGCCTGGCAGGAGTTTCCTACTTTGAAAAGGACCAAGGTGCCATTAAATGATCTTTTAATCTGTCCCTCATTTCCTCTCCTCCTTTAATATGAAAGCTCTCTTATAAAGGCCAAATTCTGTCATGAAACTCAAGATGGCACAGGCTGATGAGTCGTTAATGCAAACTGATGATGATTCACAGCAAACTACTTGGCACAAGCTAATTGGTCATGTTGCATATGCAGCCAATGAGCTGCTTTACATTTAAATGGCTGCTTAGCATTCACTAGAGCAGATCCTCTAAAACCCTCCATCTCCCCAGCTCCACCTGTATAGATTGGCTATGAGTTATTATATACAGTCATGGCCAAAAATATCGACACCCTTGCAATTCAATTCTGTCAGAAAATGCAACCCTTCTTTCAGAAAATGGAGACAGCTTTCTGACACTGGCAACTACGTTGCGCCCCCAAAATTCTTTGGTAATCATCAGATTTCATGATACCGTTCACACAGCCAAGGCATCCAGTGCCAGAAGCAGCAAAGCAACCCCAAAACATCTTTGAACCTCCACCATGTTTGACTGTAGGGACTATGTTCTTTTCTTTGAAGGCCTCATTATTTTTTCTGCAAACAGTGTCATGATGTCCTTTACCAAAAAGCTCTACTTTTGTGTCATCTGTCCACATTATGTTCTCCCAAAAGGATTGTGGTTTTGTCACATAAGTTAAGTTGTCACATAACTCCAATCTTGCTTTTTATGCAGTGGTGTCCTCCTGGGTCTCCAACCATAGCGTCCCTTTTGATTCAGATGGCAATGAATAGTGCGAGCGGACACTGTTGTACCCTGTGTCTGCAGATCAGCTTGAATTTGTTTGGACGTTAATCTGCATTCTTTATCCACCATTTCATTCGAACAATCCTACGTTGTAATTTTTCATTAATTTTGCTCTTCCACCCATGTCCAGGGAGGTTAGCTACAGTGCCAGTAAACCTCTTGATGATATTGCGCAAAGTGGACACACAAACATTAAGATCTCTTGAGATGGACTTGTAGCCTTGAGATTGTCCATGTGTTTCTAATGATTTTTTCTCTCAAATCCACAGACAACTTTTTACACTTCTTTCTTTTCTCCATGCTCAGTGTGACACACAACACAAAGGTTGAGTGAACTTTTCTCCATTTTAACTGGTTGCAAGTGTGATTACTATATTGCCCACACCTGTTACTTGCCACAGGTGTGTCTAAATACAAATTACAGGTGCATC
>JAHKKF010471054.1:0-22553 GCA_019740295.1 Labeo calbasu | reverse complement strand
ACAGTTTTTAAATAGTATGGTCACTTCAAAAAGGTAACGTGTTAATATTGTTTTATTAGCCGTTTCCATCACCATGTTTTTATGTGCATTTTGAAGTATTGCATCAGACACAAGTGATGCAAACTCCATTTCCATCTCCAAGTCCCTTAATTCAGATGGCATGGCTTTGAATTTGTGCAAAAAAATAATGGGTGATGAAAACACATTTACCAAATAAATTCCTCCATGCGCATCAAAATATTCATGTGACTTTGCGCTATTGGACGGCATAACCTGACTAACCAGTGGACCGATCTTGTTGCACAGCATCTGAAATGTTACGGTTATTCTGAAATGCCCCAACAAAGTCTGTCATCAAAGTATTTTTGTATAACCGCCTCCCAGTCTTACACGACTGCGTTCCCAAACAGCAGGCATCCGCCTCCGAAAGCAATGACTGCATTTATTGTGTTTCGTCTGCTCGCTCTAAGGCCCAAGTAATTATATGAAAATTATTATATTCAGTGGCTTCTCCTACTTGTCCTAATGATATTTAGTGCCAGTTTATCAGGGAGTGACGATTTTGTTCACTTTGACTTGTTGGATGGAAACGGTGCTTATTCTTAATTGTTTTGTGATATTCCAATTTTGCACATAAGTTAAATTTGCAACTTGGATAGATTGCAAACCCAGCTACTGAGTTTTCAGAAAGCTGTTTTATAAAATAAACATTATTTTGTATTATTATTATTAATTACGATAATCCTCTTCCTTTAAATAACACACGTGATCTTACCAGTTGCTTAGTTGGGTTTATTCAACTAATCTGTAATAAATTTCACTAGCTCTAAAACTCTATGCAAATTAGTACAACACTGCATCAGTGGTTTAGGAATAGAGGAATGAGGAGAAACTCTTTGAAAAGTTTCAACACCATGCAGCCATTTCCTTTCGCCACATCTCATTGACAGCATTGGAAAAGCACTTGGGAGTCCAGGAAAAACACAACACTGGCCAGCTTTATCCAATCTGTGAAGTCTCCAGTGTGGGTGCACTTATCTTACAGCTTGTTTCCCCTCTCTAGTCCACTGCTGGGCAACACACTGAAGCCATGCTGTGACCTTTTCACTGGTTCACTCGCTGGCCAACAAAAGTGTTTAAAATGCCAAAAGTGACAAAGAGCAGCCAATAGATAATCATGGCTAGATTTCTATAGAGGAAATCGAATGCTTGAAAAAAAAGAACATAAACCAAAGGCTTTTTTTTGTGTGTATGGAATAAACTTTGGGGTGACAAAAATGTCAGGTCCTATTTATGCATTGCGTTCCAATTACAAATCACAATGACAATTACAACAAAGCAGGCCCATCTTCATGGTGATGTAAACCTCTCCTGAGAGTCCTGGTAGATTTTAATGGCTTGTAGGATATATAACTCAATTTTAAGGCCTGCTACATTAAGCAAATCATGCCATCTGAAGGGATTCTTGTTACTGCAAACTGCAGATGTTCAACCAGTTAATTTGGAGTGAAACTGTACAGCACTTTAGGAAAACAATCCAGGCTAATCTTAGAAGCTTTCTGGTGGTGATTAAGAAACAAATTAGGGGACATCTGACACTTACAAAATATGCGTGTTCAAAAAATCAAAACTTACCTTCTACGAGCTAAAAAGGCCACCCAAACTAACACGCAAACATGAATAGAGTTACATACTAAGTGCTATTTGATTGCAAGGAATGTGGGAGGGAGACTTGAGAAACTTCAACATGAAGATTTTGAGAAGGACCAGCTTGACTGGTAAAGGACGTACCAATAGTTTCACACACTCCCTTTTTCCTGAGACATGCCATGAGCCAGGGCCCAATCAACCAAGGGTAGAAAAAAAGGAAGGGAGGATACTAACCTCCTAAAGTTGTTAGACCATGATACATATACATTGCAAACATATAGAATGTAGGTCACCTTTTTATAGCTGGTAACACTTCAATAGTTTCTCTTACTGCAACCTTCTGGTTTTAAAAAGATGGGATTTTAGAAATTACTGTCTTACGATTCATAAAATTTAAGTGGATTTTCCACCCTAAGCAAGCGTAGTCTATAACCACTTTCCAAAATATTTAAATGGACATTAGCTGTGGTGAAAAGTCTACTCTAAATTGGCAATTTGTGTAAAAAATGAGTCGTTAAGTGTGCACTTGTGTTTTGTAGCAGTCATTAAGATATTTTCATAAGGGATGGAGTGAGCAGGAAGGGCTTGAGTAAATGAGGAGAGTCTGTTATGAGCTATTATCTGCTACAGAGTTCTGATAGAGCACGGAAGAGATATAGGTGAAAGGTTAAAACATCAGTGACAGTCCAGGGCTGTTCAGTTTTAACCGTGCCAAATCACGGCAGCTGTCAGGAGTCCTTGCTGCTGGATGGCTACAACCATGAAGTGACAGACCCATGTGACCACATAACTACTTGCGCAATACCATATTTAATGTCATTTTTAATGCCATGTCATATTTAAGCAATGGTGTAAAATATATAAATGCACTGATGTCACTGAATATACATTGAGGGGGAATTCTTACATATAATACTAATTTTTTTTTAAATCGAAATGAATTAGAGACTTTTTCCGTAGCATTACACATGCTCCTCAGCAAGGAATGTGGGCTCGGGACCCTGGCAGATAAGGGTTGCTGTGTTGGAAAAATGGCATAGATAGTATTTGAGTCTTTTTTGGAAGCTTGTTTGAAACATTTACATTTAATAATTGTGACCCTGGACCACAAAACCAGTGGCAAGGATTTATTTGTAGCAATAGCCACAAATAAAATTATGGGTCAAAATTATCGATTTTTCTTCTATGCCAAAAATGATTAGCATATTAAGTAAAGATCATGTTCCATGAAGATATATTCAAATTACCCTACCTAATTTTTGATTAGTAATATGCATTGCTAGTATCTTAATTTGGACAACTTTAAATATGATTTTCTCAATTTGTTGATTTTTTTTCCCACCCTCAGATTCCAGATTTTCAAATATTGTTCTATTCTAACAGTTTCAAAAAATTGACCCTTATGACTTGTCCCAGGTCACAATTTTGGTCTAATATTTGTGAGCAAGTTTCAGTAGCTATTAGTAGCATATTCGTATAAAAATACAGCAGCTTGACAGTTTCACAATTTCACACTTATTAAATTCTACATGCAGTACAGCCTGCAGCATTCCACAATATAGTGACAGCTATGAGGCAAAACACCTGTTTATCATATCACTGCACAACATTTTGGGTCATTATTGTTGTTGCATAGCAACATGTGTTACGTCAGGGACTACACTATATCTTATAGGGGAAGCATGGCACTTAAACCAGCGTTAATGAATGAATATAACAGTATTTAATGAACATCTGCGCAATGAAACGGAAGAAGTGACACATTTTTTTCCGTATTGTGACGTACATCCATGTATAAAGGATTGGGGTTTGGATTTGGTTCATTTCATCAGCTGTTGGGTGGATTTTGAGAAGTAGGTGCTGCACTCAAACGTGGAGGTGGATGAACACAAGCTTGCAGGGGCTGGGTTTTAACCAGATTAAATGATTGGAGAAATCCTGCATATGTCAGAGATAAGGCCAGAAGGTCAAGTTACAGCATTTTCTTTAAACATTGCGAGGTCAATAAAAAAAATAATAATAAAATAACATAAATACAATTTAAATGTAACATATGCATCAACAAACTGTTTACAACAAGACCTATAACAATTAATTAGAAAACAGAGAGGGTGAATTTTCATTCCATGCCAACTTCATTTTTTAATAAGTTTCAAAGGGTTGCAGCGCTTGAAGTGTTAGCTCACCAAAAAAAGGAAAATTCTGTTATTAATTACTCATCCTCATGTCGTTCCAAACCCGTAAGACACAATCATGAATTGTGAAGATGAATTGTGTTCATCTTCAGAACACAAATTAAGATATTTTTGATAAACCTGAGAGCTTTCTGGCCCTCCATAGACAGCGAGGGTCACAAAGAAAACAAAAATAACTTTATTCAATGATTTCTTCTCTTTTGCAAGAGTCTTTCACCATTAACAAGAGTGAGCAAGAGCAGAGCTCTCAGATTTCATCAAAAATATCTTTGTGTTCTGAAGCTGAAGGAAGGTCATACGGGTTTGGAATGACATTAGGGTAGTAAATAATGACAGAATTTTGATTTTTGGGTGAACTATCCCTTTAAGTCATTTATAGCAATACCTGTATTGCTTCAACAAAAATGTGAAAGCCTCAAGTATTATTAACCACAGATCTTGTTTTAATTATGAATTAAACTATTCTAAACACCCATAAGAAATTCCCAAGGGCTTCTAATTCTCTACTTCTAAAGCTGAATTAAATTAAGTAAGCCTTCCACAGAGCTTCTGTGGTTCTTCATAAACTACTGTCGTACCCTAGGTGGTAGCATTTACAAAATTCATAATAATGCACTGTAACTTCTAGAGCACCAACCCTAATTGCAAAAGCACCTCATTGATTTTCTTTCCAGAAATCTGCTTTGGTGGGTCCACTGACCTAGTGCCTCAAATGTTCATGGGAGCGTAAACTTGACTGACAAAGCTTTGGCATTGGATATGTACCAGGGTTGACATCACCGTCCAATTCCCCCTTCATGTGCGTCTTGTTATTCTTCACAAAAAACAATACACTTTACACCTATCAAAGAGAAACTATTTTTCGTAACGTGTATATATAAAACGCTTCACGGTTCCCATTTTGCCCTTGGCGAAAATAAAGCATTTCCAGCTGGGGAATGAACGCACCATGGACGCGGTGGGTGTGGAGAAGATTTGACACAGAAAAAACGCACCAGAAACCTGTCAGACATGAAGCTCAACGTGAAGCGTATTTGATTCAACGCGCGGGGAAACAGTTTCAGATTTGAACTGTTAAATAGCCCAAATCCAATTGAAAACAAAAATATTTTGCATCATATGCTGCTAAATCCAGGTCTACACGGCCATATTGGATCATCCCACCCATTTTCATCAGTGTATTACTAGATGTGGTTCTCCCACACCCGAGCACGTACACGGGGATGCGCTGCAAAACGCACCAGCGTGTTATTGGGCCACAGAAGACACTTTGAAACATATGATTAAAGACATAACCTTTACATAGCTTATTAACCCATCGGTGCTCTCCGCGAAAAGGTAAATGCAACTTATCTCGCACTGTTACATTGCAATCCTGATTGTTGCAATGCATTCAAGACATTCAGACGATTTAAAGCGCCATCGCAATACCAAGCCCTCAGCATAACAACAAAACAGAGATGTCAGGAAACTAAAACCAAAAAATCCCACAGGAAAATATATATTTTTTTCTAAAATGAATACTTACTCAGTGGTCAGAGCGTTCCCTTTTGATAGCGAATGTTTCTCTCGCGTCCGCTCAGAAAAAAAACAAACCCCCGCTCGGAGGCGTAAACGATACAGGCGATCAATATGACTGGGCTACTACTATCTAATGATGGGCATTAATTCGGTTACTCTCCCGGGTTGCAAATACGGCTCTTGGCGGGGACGTGTGGTCTTAGTTGTTCCGGGGAGCGGCGCTCAACCCGACGGTGAATGTGTTCTGGCGTCCCTTTGCAGCAGCAGATCTCTCACATGGCTTCAGGATGAAGCGCCCGACTGTTGACTTCACAGCAGCCAAGTCTTTGTTTCCCGCGCGACAGTTATTCAGCGAGTGTGTTAAGGGCAATGTCTGGCATCTCCTCCTCCTAGTGAGAGTGAGAGGAGATGCTTGGATACGCCTCCCTCCGGACATTTGAGGGGCTGTATAAACGATGTAAACACGGGCTCAAAGCATACGGCAGATTCATTCTAGTTTTACAACTGTGTCGTAACGTTACGTTATTGTGGTGTTTTTTTTTTTTTAATTTCCTGTTATTGTTTGTGTTTACAAGTTACTATTTTTAACTGTCCACTTACCAATTCTCATTAACTATTTATACAAGTGTCTTTTTACACCGTTAATGTTATTAATATCATTCAAATTGGAAATTAACGCTTTCTGTTCTTATTTTTTTACTAGTATTATGAAGTGAAAATACATGCCATATCAGAAATTACACCCATATTTTTATATACCCTATCTTTTTACAATAGTTTTATTTGTTTGATACAAACTAACAATCAAAATACTTCTAAATAATATCAATATTTGCTAATATATTAAAATGAGAATGTAAATCAAAAGTTGTTTCTGTTCATATATTTATTAGACATGAGCTACACTACAAGTCAAGTTTTTGAACAGTAAGATTTTTAATGTTTATTAAAGAAGTCTCTTTTGCTCACCAAGGTACAGCAAAAACAGTACAATTTTGAAATATTTTTACTATTTAACGTAGTTTTCTATTTTAATATATTTTAAAATGTAATTTATTCCTGTCATTTCAAAGCTGAATTTTTAGCATCATTACTTCAGTCACATGATTCTACTGAAATCGTTCTAATATTCTGATTTGCGGTTTGAAACAACATTTATTATTATGTTGAAAACAGCTGAATAGAATTTGTTTCAGGTTTCTTGAATAGAAAGTTCAGAAGAACTTCATTTATCTGAAATAGAAATCTTTTGTAACATTATAAATGACTTCATCATTCCTTTATCCAAAAAACAATATACTGACTACAAGCTTTTGAATGGTATAGTGTATAATGTTACAAAAGCTTTTTATTTCAGATAAATGCTGATCTTTGGATCTTTCTATTCATCAAAGAGTCCTAAAAAATGTACTTGACTGTTTTAAATATTGATAATAATAATAATAATAATAAACACAAATCAGCATATCAGAATGATTTCTGAAGGATCGTGTGACACTGAAGACTGGAGTAATGATGCTGAAAATTTAGCTTTGATCACAGGAATAAATTACATTTTAAAAATAGAAAAATAGAAAGCAGTTATTTTAAATAGTAAAAATATTTGACAATATTACTGCTTTTGCTGTATTTTGGATCAAATAAATGCAGGCTTGGTGAGCAGAAGAGGCTTATTTAAAAAAAAAAAACATTACAAATCTTTTAAAAAAACTTTTGACTGATAGTGTAACTTATAAACAATAATTAACAGGGTTTTTTTATATTATTTGTTTACGTTAACAATGACGAATAGACACTGTAACAAATGTATTGCTCATTGTTAGTAATTAACTAATGTTAACTAATGGATTTTCTGAAGTGGAATACAAAACTGAGTTTGTAATTAAAAAGCACAGCACACCCAGGAGTCGTGAGTGACTGAGCAAAGTGTTATTCTGGGTCATTCACAGTTTAAAGTGATCAGATCACGAGGAATCAATGACAATACAGATACTGTTAGTCTTGAACACCAGAAGAGATAAAGATAAGAATAAAAGTTTAACTACCTTGTTCTATTCCTAGCTGTGAGTAGCTCCTGTTGGTCTCTGCATTTCCTTCTGAAGAATTCAGTAAAGGAACAACCAAATAAAAATCCCAAATCATTTTAGACCAGCATTAACTGTTTCAGCACAGTTTAAATCTAAAAACAATCCTGAAATATACAGGTAAAGTGCATTCATCAGTGCATGTGAAGAGAGTGTTTACACAGGACTTTAAAACAAGATGTCAGTTTGGCTGGTTAACTTGTTCCCTTCAGCCCCTGCTGGTATTTACTGGAACTACATGATGGCAAAAAGCCTTTTTCAACACTGACACCCATTCAAAGCTTGTGTTGTAAATAAGTATATTTCAGTGTGCTAACTACACAGCTGCCACAGAGATTAACTGAAATGCTAAGGGATACATTACAGACATCCTTAAGCAGACCTGAACCAAAAGTGACTGCATGCACAAAGAGCATTTCTGTAGGGTTCTGATTCACTCAAAATTGTGTGGATGTAAAATAAAACATGCTTCTGTAGTTTAAAACATTTTTTCCAGGCTTGTCATGACAATGTGCTTTTGCATTCCACTGTAATCAAAAAACGGATTGGCTTTGATTGGGTTTTAGCTGAAGGTGCCGATTTATGTTTCTGCTGGTGGTTCTATAACAGCAGTTTTAAGGGATTAAGTTTTAGTTATTTTGCTTTAGTTATTTTGCTGCCGGTTTTAAACAAAATGAAAAGGACAAATCTAATAATGGAGTATTGTGTGTATTACCACCCAATGTGAGATCCACCAATCAGAGAGCTTTCCAATCGATTTTTTGATTGGTTAAAATTAACCTTATGCTGGAGCTGGTTTTGGGCAATGAAACTAAGTATGTAAAATAATTAAATAAATTAGCACGATAATATCATGTATCTGTGATCTCGCAGGCTGAGGATGGGACTCAGGACTACTGCAGCGCATTATTTACTCACCCTCCATGCATCCTAGGTGTACATGACTTCCTTCTTTCAGACGAATGCAATCGAAGTCTAATAAAGTCTAATAAAGTTCATCCATCCATAATAAAAAGTGCCTCACATGGCTCCCGGGGGTCTCCTGTAGCGAGTCGATGTGTTTTTGTAGGAAAAATATCCATATTTAAAACGTAAGATTAACTATTTATCTAGCTTGCGCTAACTGCTTTGACAAGGGGTGTGGCGGTACTGAAACACCGTCTATAGCTGTTCCCCAGTCACAACGTAGTGAGCACATTTCCTTTTTTCATTAAACCCGGAACTAATCGAGCTATTTGTGCCAGGCTGGGGAGAAAGGTATTGTTATAATGTAAATTATGTGAAAAATAATGCGTTTTTGGAATCACCAAGCATGAGAGCATGTTCTAGTACACCCCTAAAACAAAATCAAGACATTGAAAAAGAGCATAATAGGACCCCTTTGATGGGGAATATGGTGGCATCTATGGTGGGACTGCTGTGGCGATACTTAGCTTTACAATTTTTTTCCATTTATATCCAAGTATCTGATGCCATTTTGTGAGCCGCTTCCAATTATTTTAGCTGTACAAAAACAGTCCATTACCACTGCTTGATGTTTCAAATTGGTATTTGCTGTCATAATTCTAATTATAGTATTCACAATAGCACAAATAGTTTTAGCTTTTCCTGCACTTTCTTCTAATCTTAGTTATTTACCAATAGCGGCTAATGAATCAGAAGTCTCACATTTACAGTAAATAGCTTACTTCCTTGTTAAAATATGTGATATGAGACCCACCTCTGCTGTTATGCTTCTGATTATGTGTATATTGAAACTAATCTCAGGCGGTGACTGGTGCTCATTTGCAGTCACTTTTGAAGAACGTGTCCTAAACAGGCACAACACTTTTTTTTTTTTTTTTTTATTGTTCATTCTGAAATCTCATTGGCATAAAAAAATCTCTGAAATCTCATGTTGAGCATAAAAAGGAAGACTGACTTTACACATTTAGATTTGTATATATATATATTATATATATATATACATAGGCCACATATGACAAATTCCCACAAGGAAAACCATGATAAGGATCATCAGTCACTATCTTCAGTCACACCCCATTTTCACGTTCAGAGTGAATGGATAAAGTGATTGTTGCTGAAGTGTTGTAATGTTATTTATTTAGTTTTCATCATAAAACATACTTATTTTGAGACACTGGAGCCACCAATCAACTGACTGTATCTGCTCCTTACAAATTCTAGACTTAGCCTACTATGTTTGTTAAAGGGATAGTTCAACCAAAAAATGAAAATTCTGTCATCATTTACTCACCCTCAAGTTGTTCCAAACCTGATTGGACAGTTCTGGAATCCACTGACTTCCATACAGTGTGTGCAAAATTATTAAGCAAGTTGATATTCTGATCGTACGTTTTCCCTAAGCACATTTTAACAATTCCAAACCACACCAATCTTAATAACTACTATCAGACTGAAAAGTCAAAATTATTAAATGCCCATGAGAAATATCAAAATCTAATGCAATACAGAAATTAGAAAGTTAAGACATAACGATTGGATGGCAAAATGCTCATTGGGACAGCACAGTCAGAATAAAAACAGGTGGAGACAAAAAGACACTTGCAAAAGAATTAAGAAGGTGAAGAATTAGGTGTGAAACCTTTAGGAACCATTTAGTCCAGTGCTACCATTTTCCAAATCTGCTACCTACCTGGAGTCTCCAGAAGCACAATGTGTCAGATTCTCAGAGACGTAGGAAAAGAAAAATTTAACTATGACCCTCATTTCATTAAAATCACATGCTGAAATGTTTTGAAATATATGAAGACTGATTTTTGATAGGCTTTATGGACAGATAAGTTGAGAGTGACTCTTGAAGGACCAGCACCACATTCTCTACCACTCTTTCTAGAATTTATATTCCAGAATCTGGCAGTAAGTTTTGGGAGTTCATTTTTAGTCCATCTCCTATTCTGAAAAGTCTGTCTTGCAGAGATGGACCTAAAATGAACTCCAAAAACATCCTGCCAGTTTCTGGAAGAAAAATTCTAACAGTGGTACAACAGGATGTGGTGCTGGTCCTTCAAGAGTCACTCTCAACGTATATTTATCTATAGTAGTTATTAAGATGGACCAAAATGCTTGGAAAAAATATGATCAGAATATCAACTTGCCTAATAATTATGCACGCACTGTATTTTTTGTCCATACTATGGAAGTCATTGGGGACTGGCAACTGTTTGGTTACCCACATTCTTCAAAATATCTTCTTTTGTGTTCAGCAGAAGAAAAAAAAACTCATCTAAGTTTGGGACAACTTGAGGTTCACTTTTGGGTTAACTATCCCATTAAGTTTGTGTGTTTATGTTACGATAAAATATCAATCACCGAAGAATATGTAAATATTGTATAGCCCATTTACTGTATCCTTTGATTTATTGGCAGGCTATAAAATGCAAGTACAAAAGCAAAATCTTACTCCCTCTCTGCATACCCCTCAAAATGATATTGAATTAGCGACATATTTAGCATAGCACAGAAGACAAAACTGCAAATGCCACACGCTGGCAATAACTCAGTCTCCTGTAGAGGGCGTAAAGGCTCCATTCATGAAACTCATATTTTCTCAGCTGCAAGAGAGCATCCGTTCACATACCTATAGTTTATGATATACACGGGATTTGCCTCATGTATGTATTTTCCTTACACTTAAGATTTATTTTAACTGAGCTCTGTGTGCTCAGTGTTTTGTGTTTCTATCAAGATATGCTGCTGCAGATTTTGAATCCTAAAGGAAATTAATGAGCAAATACATTGCAGTGAGAACGAAATGCAAGGCGTTAGAAATACGCTCCACTGGGAGTTTACAGTGGTGAAATTATGCAGTAAACGTAATCCATCTTTATGGCAAAAGTTCTCATCCTCTAAAAATAATATTAATTACCTTTGAGGACAGAGTTTTGCTTTCTATAGTCTGCACATGTAGACGCAATTTCCAGAGCAGTTTTGTGAACGCACACTATTTCACTGCCCACTGCTTATGAAATGGTATTAATTAGCATTGGAAGATATTACTAAACATATGAGAGAATTTGTGTTTCTCTTAGTCCAACATGAATGAATTGCACCTTAACGTGTTCTCCTGAGAAGCTATGACTCATAAAGGCTGTAGCAACCTACATTTGTCTAGTTCTGCGTGCATTTGTGTTTATGAGCCAGCATAAATGTGAGGAAATAAAGATGTTAGTTATCCCTCTCATAACTTTAATATGAACCAGTCTGTTTCTGACATTTGAAGGTCAGTGCTTGAGCTCCACTATACAAGGCCAATTCATTTAGTCTCCATTGTAAGAGGGGAGGGGTAGAGGCAGAAGAAAAAAAGAACTGAAGACTCAATCTCAAGCCTGTTAGTACTGCAGCAGCAGGAGTTTGCCATAGGGCTATCACACCTTAAGATCAAACAAGTGCTGTATCTGCTCACACTGAAGACTTATTTTGGAATAAATTGAGTTAAATCTAATGCTCAAGGTTTTTTAACATTGTGAGGGATTTGTTTTCTGCTTAAGGACACGTTCAGGGGCGTTTTAAGGTTAGAGAGATGAATAGTAGTGTTTGGTTGATAATTGCTGTATTACTATTATGGGAAATGAGGCTGAAGCTGCTGCTTTGTAATTCATAAAACAGAAAGGCCTGCACAGAGAGATGAATGTAATTAAAGAAGCTTTGGTATTGCAGTCTGGAGGCCATCACTCTTCTCCTTTCCATAACACAGACTAGACTACAAAGAATACATGAAATTTGACATCCTTTACTATTGTCCTTGTGAAAACGAGTGGAGTGTCATCCGGAGCACAAACTGTTGGCTTGCCTAGGACTTTTTTTTCACCAGCTTTCTGCTATTTTTGTTCAGAGCATCTGTGCCACACAAATCACCTGGGTTTTGAGCTAGGAGAGGGTAGGAATCATGCAGTGGAGACCCAATAGCAGATTTTAGGACAGTAAAATCTTTTTGTTTGTTTGTTTTCATTTTTTAAACATTTTTTAGTTTCCTCTTAATCACAGACCCATCTTAATTACTAGACATGATCTGCACCCATTGAATCACTTAAAGTGACTTAAAGTCCACTTCCAGAACAAAAATTTACAGGTAATGTATACTCACCCCCTTGTCATCCAAGATGTTCATGTCTTTCTTTCTTCAGTCGTAAAGAAATGTTTTTTTGAGGAAAACATTTCTGCATTTTTCTCCATATAACTGTCACGTATCATGCGAGGAAGGGGCGAACGAAGACAAAGGTCAAAGATAAAGTCTTTAGTATAATCCACAGGAAAAATCCAAAGCAGGTAAAACGGGAGGGTAGAAACAAACATGTACACATTGACGAGACCGGATGACAAACACAGCACTGAAGGCAACTTAAATAAACAGGATAATGATATACAGACAGGTGTGGGATTAACTAATAATGACTTGACAAGGGCAGGAACAGAAAGGGCCAAATATGGGCTACAGAGGGAGAAACCAACTCAAATAGTCCACAGGGGTGTGACAATAATGGACTGCTATGGTGCCCCGATTTTGAACTTCCAAAATGCAGTTTAAATGCAGCTTCAAATGATTCCAAATGCGGTTGTAAACGATCCCAGTCGAGGAAGAAGGGTCTTATCTAGCGAAACGATCAGTTATTTTCATTAAATGAAAATGTTGAAAAACTCCAATCGCATTTTGTCCCTCAACTTCAAAAATCATTTCAAAATCATCCCACATCACTGCAGAAGTACTGACCCAGTCTTTGGAAAGTGAACATGCAAAGAAGATCAAACACCCTTAACAAAAAAGGTAAAACAGTGATACAGGACGATTCTGAAGTTGAGAACATGAGATGGCAGTTTTTTTGACATACCCTAACTGTCATGAACCGGAAAAAACAGAGTTCAGGCAGTGCAAGACAAGACAAGCGTTTGACATTAAGTATATATATTGTATTATTTTTATGAAAATAACCGATCGTTTCGCTAGATAAGACCCATCCTCGGCTGGGATCATTTACAACCACATTTGGGATCGTTTGAAGCCTCATTTAAACTGCATTTTGGAACTTCAAACTCGGGGCACCATAAAAGTCCAAATTAAGATATTTGTGATGAAATCCAAGAGCTTTCTTTGTTTAGACAGCAACACAACTATCACCTTCAAGGCCCAGAAGTAAGGACAACGTTAAAATAGTCCATGTGACATCAGTGGCTCAACCAAAATGTTATGAAGCTACAAGAAAGCTCTTGAATTTTATCAAAGATATCTTAATTTGTGTTCCAAAGATGAACAATTGTTTGGAACCAGTAATTAATAAAAAAAATCATTTTGGGGTGAGCTGTCCCTTTAATTATGTTTTGAATAAAATAAAAACTGTGTGATGAGAGAGGCCACATGTCTCATTCTCAGCAAGCCAATTCATTGAAAAATAAAAAAGTGCTGCAGGTGAGACAATCCAGGCAGTATTTGAACAGTAGCAGTACTGCAAGGATGTTTAGTGATGTTTCCTACCTTATTATCTGCCTGTGAATGCAGAACATGAACACATAAACAAGCAAGCATACAGTATTCCCAATTATCTGTTGTAAGAACAGTGTAACTGTGTCAGAGCGTCAGCCTGCAGGACATGCTCACAGCGATATTACCGTTTAGAATCTTCATGCATCTGCAAGCAAATTCAAATCAATTCACTCATGCTCAAATCACCCTTTAGACCGCCTACACTGCATATTATGACTGTGAGATGTAGTAGGCACACACATGTAAATGAGCGGGCCAAGTCAAGTTGCATTTTCTATTTTCAGTTTTAGTCTTTCATGTTGTATACTTGTTACTTTTAAATAAAATGTATTCACTATTTGTTCTGAATAGCAATTCAGAAACTGAAATAGCAATAGAATGTGATGTTTCTCATCAATTATTTGAAGTGTGCATTCAGCACACTCTTGATAAATAGGCAGTTGAGATGGTTTGAGAAATTTTGTTTTAGCTTCTCAGATGCTCACATTCACTACAGTGAGTGAATTTTGAATGAGGCCTTTTGTTACTGAAACAAAATGAAGGACAGTAAAACTTGATTAAGCCAATTAGAGTTTGTTCTTGCCTTTCCATCTGTGGTCATGTAATGTGTGCCAGCTTCTCCATTTGTGGCTTAATCTGTTCGAGTAAGAGGTTCTTCATCTCCTTTTGTTATTCGCTTCATCTGGTTAATGGTGAACCTGCATCCTGCATGAACATCTTCAAGATAACAGAGATGCTCTATCCTATTAAGACTCTGTATATCACTGTGTCATTGTGGCATAATAAATTAAATTGTGCACTCATGCTGACTGACAACTGTTGTGTTACCCAGTTCTGGAAGGGGTGTAAAACATCACTGGAACAGAATTTATGTAGTTAGTTTCTCAAAATGACATAAAATAACAGTGCAACATTTAACAGAAAGTTACAAACATTAAAATTAGCTGCTTAATCTTGGTTGATTGTTAATTTCTTAACTTGTATTCAAAATTACATTTTTAAACCTTATACAGTTGAGCTGTATAAAAATATTATTAAGTTGAATAAACATGAATTTATAAATTAACATTAGACTATTAAATGCCATAAAAATTGTTCACTGTTGGTTTAAAGTACCTGTTGCATTAAGAAACTAATTAGAGTGTTTGGTAAAGTGTTGCTAATGGCCATTTTCCAACCATCACAACCATTAAAGAGATAAAATAAAAATTCTGTCATTACTTACTCACCCTCATATGAGTCATTCAGACCCGTAAGACCTTCGTTCATCTTCAGAACACAAACTAAGATATTTTTGATGAGATCTCGAGAGCTTTTTGAACTTTTTCTAAACTTTGTGTCCTGCAGGACAGTTTTGGTCTTGATTGATAGAATGAGTATGATCTTGACATGCTTAAGATACTGTTAAGATACTCAACCGACTTGATATTGTCTGACTGCTAGCCTTCCATTCTAGTCCAGAATGTCTTGCCCCACTGCTGTAAGTAGCTCAAGCTCTATATGTTTCTTCTTTTTGCTTATTGTAATGTTGAATCAACACAAGGAGGTCAAGCCTGTGCTGTTGGAGCGCCACATACGAGTCAGAGTCATTCCACAGAAGCCTAGGCTGCAGATCTTTTTATGACCCACTAAGGCAACATTCACTCTTTATGTAGAGCTGCAATATTGAGTCACAGGCTGACTTGGCCCAGGGCACTGAATGTTTAATGCACTATTCTGAAATGAGTATATGATTTGATCACCGTCTTTACAACAGGCATGTCACGCCATATTCTTTCCAACTGTTTTAATAAACATGGTCCTTTCCTTAAATAGCCACACGTTAGGCCTCTCTTAGGATACCTGTGTCTTCAGCAGCTCTGAATTATTCATTTGTAAAGATTAAAATCACATGAATTATGTTGGGTGTCTTTTTAACAAATTCATTAAAGATGGCAAATACTGACCCATGTAGTAGTGATTTATAAATCTAAAGAGATACTTTCTTACAACCTAAAGCACATGATTTAAAATGCCTCTTATAGAAGAGCAATCATCACTGCAAACTGCATAAGTAGTTTTTTGTTGCCTTTTCATGTATGATTTGAAACATGCTGTTGTGTGTCTGTATAAATCTCTTTTCCTGAACGAGTACTCGCCTGAGTCAATATAATATAATGTTATATATTATATAACGTAACAATGTCACTTTACAGTGTCGCAGTGTGTTTTTGCAGTAACTCAGTTGAATGAGTGGGTAGATGACATGAAGCGAGGCAAGGATGCATTGAAAACAGATGAGGGCACATATACAGCTCCTGATGAGGGCGAAGTTTACGGGATTGTGTCCGTGCTCATTTTCTTTTGTCATCGTGTATGCATGCATATTTGCTTGTACTTTACAGGAAGTACTTTACAGGAATTCCTTATGCTTATGCACAGCTTTACCCTGCATAAGCATAAATTACCCCTATATTTAGTTATACTGAAAAAGGTGGATATTGTGGATATAATATGCTCGTACACACTGTATGTTTTTCACTAAAAATAAATGACTGAACATTGTTTAAAGAGCAGGTCATATGGGATTTTGAAAAAATTTTTTTTGCAGTTTGTAAGGTACCTATACTTCAGGGTAACCATTCTGCAAAATTGTTAATTAAAAAAGTGCATGATAAATAAAGATATTGTCTCTCAAAAGAAAGAGTCGACTCAGAATCGCCTTAACGAGTCGTATTTTCGAATCTTCTGCCTGTTACCTATTCCTCACTCGGTAACATATTAGCATAATCCCCACCTGCCCGCTAAGTACAAACATGGCCTGCCCACAAACACTTTCGCTTTTCGAGATGTCTTCTTGACCTCTGCATTTACATCTAGAAGACGTGTTTTTTAGAGTGTTTGCTCATCTGCAATATGTTTGTAGGACGTTTCCTATCAGATGTCACATAGACATCAATTAGATGTCTTAAGATGTTTATGATTTAAATGTATGTAAAACTGACATCTTACAGACGTCTGTCAGATGTTTGTACACAGCAGATGCTTTCCAGATCAAGTGATCTTTAAAAGATATCTTGCAGACATACGTGTGATATCAATGTGTGATAAGATAAGTCTGTACTTTTTTTATTTGGACCAACAAGCGGCTATGAGCCACGACCACTTTATGTGTACATTTTCAATTGAGTGCTCAAAATATCATGCTTTTTGTGCTAATGTGATGTATACCTAGTGCAGCTTTAGGTTTTCAGGTAAACCACAATATTAGTGTCTTAATGAAATAGTTCTGATAATTCGCTGTGAACCTACTATTTCCTAAGAATGTGTAGATTAATGTAGACTGTTCTTGTTCTTATTACTTAGTTTAGAATACAACATATTTTGGTTTACAAACTGTATTGTTTCATCAGTTAGTCATGCAAGCACTCAGATAACATATCCACCATTATGGTTTTGTTAAGTGTTTTGTTTCCGACACATTGTATATTGAAAGACCAATCACAACAGACTTGGCCAGCTGACCAATCAGAGCAGAGTAGTCTTATGGTAGGGTGCGGTTTACAGACCTTAAGCTCAGAACTGTTTCGAACTAATCGTTCGAAATCACTGCATTGTTTTATAACCTTAGATGCATTTAAACCTGCTGTGGGGGAATCCAACACAATATTGGGACACTTTAAAATACCATATGACCTGCTTTTTAATATAAAATATCTATAATATAAAACCAAAACTGCCTGAATTTACATTTATGAAAATGTAGAAGAATAGCAGTAAACACAATTTCGCTTATTTTTAAAAAAGTCTGATAAAGTCAAGGATTTTCCCACAAAGCGATTATCAGAATTCACTAGATTCACTGATTAAAAGCAGATAGTATTATTACAATTTTATTTTTCAAAGTTTGTTACAAAAACCTTAACATTGGGCAGCGAAACGAAACAGACCATCCCTGCTGATATATAACAGTCCATCCAAGGTCAAGAAGACACATAAATAAACACACATGCAACACGTACAAACAAGCAAGAGTACTTCATATTTTAGTATAAAAAGGAGAAAGTGACTAGGCCTACTTAAAACTGATTCCATACACAGCAAAGTCATGAGACTGCTTACCTGTTCATATTCCCAGGATAAAAACTGTCCCCAATGAGTAAAGAACTAAAGCACGACTTCTTCTTGTACAATACAATGTAAGTCTTTGTGTATGAATGAAACCTCAAATGTAAATATGGTTATGTTGTTATGTCTTTACTCAAGAGAACTTAGCTTCTTGAAAGGGGCAACATTTTCTGTACTTCAAATTCGTGAAGATGGAAAAGAACAGAAACTCTTAATGTATTAATTAACAACTAGATTTTGTATTTCATTTTTTGAGGTTTGTGGGTCATCTTTCCTCACAGACTGTGCATGTACACTCAACGGCCTCCTCAAGTCTGTGTGATCCTTCTGGTGCTCCACCGCACTAATCCACCCCAGATGCTCCATGTGAGATAACCAAAAAGGCTGTCCTCTCTCGCCATCCACTGAAAACACAATTATTCACATTGGGTTCCTCCCAAAGGAAGTCTGTAGTGTCCCTGCTTTGGCCTACAGAAATATCTTCAGTCTTTAAAAGGTCTGTTTGTTTGCAAGTTCTTAAAGAAGTGGTCCGGCTCTGGGTGAGGCTGCCCAGGCTCCCAGTCTTTAGCTGAGATCGAGGACTTACGATGAAGCGAAGAATCTCGACTGAGACTGCTGTCAAGGAGCAGGTCAGGATGAGGTGGCGGAGGCAGGATCCCCGGATCAGGATCACTGGTTGAGGAGCAGAGGGAATCCGTTTTCATAGGACGATAATCACGGATGCATTCCTGCCTGGGCAGTGTCCGACTGGTCTCGTGGACCTCGGTGTTGCCATTGGAGGTGCTCCTCCAATCCCAAGTGTTCCCGTTGCCTGAAGAAAGACGGACCACTGGGTGATGTGGAGCGTGAGCATCTACCGTGACAATGCTGCTTCTGTCTTGCTCCGATGGGATGCGGTAGTACGGAGACTCTGAGCCAGTGCTGGAGGTGGCACAGGATGAGGCGGTCTCGGAGGACTTTGGTGTGATGCTACCCGGACCGTGTTGCTTAGACATGGCAATGACCTGCATAACCCGTGGCTGGTTGGGTAATCGTGGAGGTTCTGGCGTGGCAGCAGGTACCGGACCTCCTTTCTCCGTCATGGACAGCCATTTAGCCCGTGTGGTGGCACTTTTAGGAGACACTGGTGGTGGTCTGGTGGCTTCCTCTGGGATATGAACTAATTGCGGGGCACCAGGCCTCTGAGGCATCATCGCCCTGGCACCTCCTGCTGTCGTTGTTGCTCCTCGGTTAGCTTGCACGGTAGGATAAAGAGAGGACGGCATGCCCAGATCGTCTGAAGCTTCTCCCTCCACTCCGTCAATTCCTTCTGCAATTGCTTCTTCCTCCTCTTCCTCGTCTCTCAAGCTAAGACTGCGCATTTCCATTGATTTCTGCTTCCATTCGGACACCAGCTGTTTCGAGCGCTGAGAATCCATTGGCACGTGGAAGGTCATGTGACGCTGAGCAGGCTCCTCCATAGCATTGGTGTTAGCACGGGGCAGTGTGTTACTGAAGGTCACCATGGTCTCCTTCCCCATTGGGCTGCGAGGAGCCAGGAGTTCGACATCTGCACTAGCTCTCTTCAGGCTGCCCATTGAAGCCTTCTCTCGACGCACCTTGCGGTTTAGGCCAGCAACATGTGCCGGGGCCGATAGCTCATCGTTGCTCTCAGAAGCATGGGCTTTTTGGTACACCGAGTCGTGGCCACGCTGTGTTAGTTCTCTCAGAGGATCTTTTTGTGGAGGAGGTGGCTGCTTCAGTGGCTTGGGGGAGGACTCTTCATTGGACCTGAAGTTCCCCACTGCATATAGTGCCTGGAGTGTGAGAAACAGCTGTTATTGTAAGGTTAATGAGATTCCACTAATTAATCAGAGATTTTTACCTCATGGAGAGAAACTAATTAGATTGCACGCATGCACTAAATGTATTTGCACACTAAACTCAAATGTGCTCACTGAACAGTTAATTTTAGAACACTGGCCATTAATAATTGAGAGTTGGTTCTCTATTTGCATTAAATCATGCTGTTCCAAACCCGTAAGAACTTTGTTCATCTTCGGAACACAAATTAAGATATTTTTGATGAAATCCAGGCTTTCTAACCCTGCATAGACAGCAACACAACTACAACATTCAAGGCCGAGAAAGGAAGCAAAGGCATTGTTCAAATATAATTTCATCAAAAATACCTTAATTTGTGTTCTGAAGATGAACAAAGGTCTTATGACTTTTTCTTTTACTTATTTAATATTGTAATATAAATGACATTTTTCAGAATTTGTGTTAACCCACTTGACTGGTTAGAGAGATTATAACACAAAAGCATATCGGAGGAAAGAGACTAAGCAAAGAGATGACATGGAGAGAGTGAAAAGGAGCTGTGAAATTGTTCCTGATGAATCCTGCAGGATTTCTCTTCCTCTTATAGAAAGGAAATCCTAAATATAGAGCTTGCAGTCGGCAGATTATAAAACAGTGAAAAGAGGAAGATAAATAAGTCTTGATATCCTCTGCCAACCCAAAATTCTAAAAGTTGTTCTAAAAATGGAGACTTACTAGATAAACAGCGATGCCAGCTCCAATAACAAAGCCCACGTAGACGTCAATTGGGTGGCTCCGATACTGGGTGATTTGGGTCAGGCTTGCCAGGGCTGCTGCTATGGCGAACGCAAACACCAACACAGGCTTCAGAAGCTTGGTGCTGTCCGATATGGTGGCATTGAAGTACATCTGTGTGGAAAAACACAAGTTCATAACATGAAACAACTGCTCTAGTAAAAACCTCATAAATACGAAATGAAAAAAATGTGGGTTTCGCTGTTCTGTTAGTTCTGATCAAGCTGATGTTTCATTGTAAACCCTGAAGTTTTCCTTTAAACTTCTTTGGCTTTAAAGTCCATAAAATTAAAGGGATAGTCTCAAAATGAAAATTCTGTCATTAATTACTCACCCTCATGTCGTTCCAAACCTGAAAGATGAAATCCGAGAGCTTTCTTACCCTACATAGACAGCAATGCAACTGACACATTCAAGGTCCAGAAAGGACATCGTTAAAATAGTCCAAGTTACATCAGTGGTTCAACCATAATTTTATGATGCTACAAGAATACTTAACGACTTTATTCAACTAAAGAGTGTTTTACATGTCATCAACTGGCCATATTGGCAGCACTGAACGTAAACAGTACCACTGTAGCAAATGAAACTCGCATTTTTTGCTGATTATTGCTGCTTAAAAAATGATCAATTATTGTTATGTTTTGGGATGAACTAATCGGTCAGAATGGGAAAAACATTTGGAGTATTTTTTGGACTGCCAAAAATGATAACAAAACAAGGAGAAAAGTGCAATAAACTGTCTGAGGAACAAAAGGTGTTTGTAGTTGGCCAAACTGAACCAGGATTTCTAAGGCAAGAATCTGGACAACATTTGTGTTGGTTCCTATCATTTCCGGTCAGATAGGTGAAATATTAGGCTAATATCTTAATTAATTCTGTTCATACGTATATTTACAACCTATTAACTTTAATTTGTCAAAATATTGCAATCTTTCCTGTCCTTCTCTATATGATTTAGCAGCTTCCACACATTTTTTTCGTGGTTTAGACAGCATAAATTAGCAGCGTATTCAATAGTACATGAACCGTGTAATCCATGCTGTTGTTTACATCCAAATATCACCAATATGGCCGTGCAACTGTGATATAAATGCAAACCCTCTATTTTTTTTTTCTGTGTCAGGCTCCGCCACCATTCACGACAGTACCACGACACATACATAGCTTTATAAAATTACGGTTGAACCACTGATGTCACATGGACAATTTTAATGATGTCTTTACTACTTTTCTGGGCCTTGAATGTGGTAGTTGTGTTGCTGTCTATGCAGGGTCAGAAAGCTCTTGGATTTCATCAAATATATCTTAATTTGTGTTCCAAAGATGAATCTTATGGGTTTGGAACGACACGAGGGTGAGTGATTAATGACAGAATTTTCATTTTTGGGTGAACTATCCCTTTAATAGAGGTTGTTTCTTTTTGATTATTGTTGTTTTTATTTTATCAAGCTTGTTCAATGACTTTGTCCAAGCATAATTTCTCTTCCATTCCATATGCCATAAGATATTTTTAGAATATAATTTAGAATTTAGTTAAGTAAAAATAGTGATACTTTAATCACAGAATCTAAGAGTTAAATCTAAAAAATTAGTTCAGCCACTTAATTTTACTGATATGGTTAAGTTTGATCTTTGAGACACACATACTTCTATGGGGAAAGACATGCAATTCCTAGTCTACTTTACTCAATCAATTACCTGTTTAATTTTTTACAATTAGATTCTACAGGATAACACTAATTCCAAATATAGCTGCAAGCAGCAATTGCGGGGCCAAGCACAAAAGAGGCAGAATGAGGAGTTAAGCACGGCAAGGAGCAGCAGACCGACTACAACAGTGAGTAACTTAAGCCATTTTAGGATAATATCAGTTGAAATGGCTGAAAAATCATAAAT